>CM029660.1:37515117-37575064 GCA_017311315.1 Dendrocalamus latiflorus
TGAGTTTAAGTACCCGTCAGAATGTATTTCGGTGGAAAGTTTAACACGGAGTCAGACGGATTGGTGATGTGTGCCAAAACGAGTGGGGATGCATATGAAGTCCATTCGGGGTATTTGGTACTCAGTTTCGTTTCGTGACTCGATTTCGCATGCATGCAGTTTACATTTCCCGTCGAAACCCATTTTGGAGGAAAGTTTACCGTCGAGTTGGACGGATTCGAAATGCGTGCCAAAACGAGATACGATGCATGTCAGTCCATTCAAGGTGTTTGCCACTCAGTTTATTTCATGCCTCGATTTCACATACATGGGTTTGCAGTGCCCGTCATAATTCGATTTTGAGGAAAAGTTTAACACCGACTGGGATGGATTCAATGTACGCCAAATGAGGTAGGGCACATATGAAGTCCATTCGAGGTGTTGGCACTCAGTTTCATTGCGTGTCTCGATTTTGTCCGTTCTGGAGATTGTAGTACCCGTTGAAACCCACTTTGGAGGAAAGTTTAACACTTAGTGGGATTGATTCAAAATCAATGCGGAAAACAGTTAGGGCACATGTGAAGTCCATTCGATGTGTTTGGCACTCAGTTTCGTTCCGTCACTCGATTTCGTACGAGTGGAGTTTAAAGTACCCGTCAGAATGTATTTCGGTGGAAAGTTTAACACGGAGTCAGACGGATTGGTGATGTGTGCCAAAACGAGTGGGGATGCATATGAAGTCCATTCGGGGTATTTGGTACTCAGTTTCGTTTCGTGACTCGATTTCGCATGCATGCAGTTTACATTTCCCGTCGAAACCCATTTTGGAGGAAAGTTTACCGTCGAGTTGGACGGATTCGAAATGCGTGCCAAAACGAGATACGATGCATGTCAAGTCCATTCAAGGTGTTTGCCACTCAGTTTATTTCATGCCTCGATTTCACATACATGGGGTTTGCAGTGCCCGTCATAATTCGATTTTGAGGAAAAGTTTAACACCGACTGGGATGGATTCAATGTACGCCAAATGAGGTAGGGCACATACGAAGTCCATTCGAGGTGTTGGCACTCAGTTTCATTGCGTGTCTCGATTTTGTCCGTGTGGAGTTTGTAGTACCCGTTGAAACCCACTTTGGTGGAAAGTTTAACACTTAGTGGGATTGATTCAAAATCAATGCGGAAAACAGTTAGGGCACATGTGAAGTCCATTCGATGTGTTTGGCACTCAGTTTCGTTCCGTCACTCGATTTCGTACGAGTGGAGTTTAAAGTACCCGTCAGAATTCCATTTCGGTGGAAAGTTTAACACGGAGTCAGACGGATTGGTGATGTGTGCCAAAACGAGTGGGGATGCATATGAAGTCCATTCGGGGTATTTGGTACTCAGTTTCGTTTCGTGACTCGATTTCGCATGCATGCAGTTTACATTTCCCGTCGAAACCCATTTTGGAGGAAAGTTTACCGTCGAGTTGGACGGATTCGAAATGCGTGCCAAAACGAGATACGATGCATGTCAAGTCCATTCAAGGTGTTTGCCACTCAGTTTATTTCATGCCTCGATTTCACATACATGGGGTTTGCAGTGCCCGTCATAATTCGATTTTGAGGAAAAGTTTAACACCGACTGGGATGGATTCAATGTACGCCAAATGAGGTAGGGCACATATGAAGTCCATTCGAGGTGTTGGCACTCAGTTTCATTGCGTGTCTCGATTTTGTCCGTTTGGAGATTGTAGTACCCGTTGAAACCCACTTTGGAGGAAAGTTTAACACTTAGTGGGATTGATTCAAAATCAATGCGGAAAACAGTTAGGGCACATGTGAAGTCCATTCGATGTGTTTGGCACTCAGTTTCGTTCCGTCACTCGATTTCGTACGAGTGGAGTTTAAAGTACCCGTCAGAATGTATTTCGGTGGAAAGTTTAACACGGAGTCAGACGGATTGGTGATGTGTGCCAAAACGAGTGGGGATGCATATGAAGTCCATTCGGGGTATTTGGTACTCAGTTTCGTTTCGTGACTCGATTTCGCATGCATGCAGTTTACATTTCCCGTCGAAACCCATTTTGGAGGAAAGTTTACCGTCGAGTTGGACGGATTCGAAATGCGTGCCAAAATGAGATACGATGCATGTCAAGTCCATTCAAGGTGTTTGCCACTCAGTTTATTTCATGGCTCGATTTCACATACATGGGAGTTTGCAGTGCCCGTCATAATTCGATTTTGAGGAAAAGTTTAACACCGACTGGGTTGGATTCAATGTACGCCAAATGAGGTAGGGCACATATGAAGTCCATTCGAGGTGTTGGCACTCAGTTTCATTGTGTGTCTCGATTTTGTCCGTCTGGAGATTGTAGTACCCGTTGAAACCCACTTTGGAGGAAAGTTTAACACTTAGTGGGATTGATTCAAAATCAATGCGGAAAACAGTTAGGGCACATGTGAAGTCCATTCGATGTGTTTGGCACTCAGTTTCGTTCCGTCACTCGATTTCGTACGAGTGGAGTTTAAAGTACCCGTCAGAATGTATTTCGGTGGAAAGTTTAACACGGAGTCAGACGGATTGGTGATGTGTGCCAAAACGAGTGGGGATGCATACGAAGTCCATTCGGGGTATTTGGTACTCAGTTTCGTTTCGTGACTCGATTTCGCATGCATGCAGTTTACATTTCCCGTCGAAACCCATTTTGGAGGAAAGTTTACCGTCGAGTTGGACGGATTCAAAATGCGTGCCAAAACGAGATACGATGCATGTCAAGTCCATTCAAGGTGTTTGCCACTCAGTTTATTTCATGCCTCGATTTCACATACATGGGATTTGCAGTGCCCGTCATAATTCGATTTTGAGGAAAAGTTTAACACCGACTGGGATGGATTCAATGTACGCCAAACGACGTAGGGCACATATGAAGTCCATTCGAGGTGTTGGCACTCAGTTTCATTGCGTCTCTCGATTTTGTCCGTGTGGAGTTTGTAGTACCCGTTGAAACCCACTTTGGTGGAAAGTTTAACACTTATAGGGATTGATTCAAAATCAAAGCGGAAAACAGTTAGGGCACATGTGAAGTCCATTCGATGTGTTTGGCACTCAGTTTCGTTCCGTCACTCGATTTCGTACGAGTGGAGTTTAAAGTACCCGTCAGAATGTATTTCGGTGGAAAGTTTAACACGGAGTCAGACGGATTGGTGATGTGTGCCAAAACGAGTGGGGATGCATATGAAGTCCATTCGGGGTATTTGGTACTCAGTTTCGTTTCGTGACTCGATTTCGCATGCATGCAGTTTGCATTTCCCGTCGAAACCCATTTTGGAGGAAAGTTTACCGTCGAGTTGGACGGATTCGAAATGCGTGCCAAAACGAGATACGATGCATGTCAAGTCCATTCAAGGTGTTTGCCACTCAGTTTATTTCATGCCTCGATTTCACATACATGGGGTTTGTAGTGCCCGTCATAATTCGATTTTGAGGAAAAGTTTAACACCGACTGGGATGGATTCAATGTACGCCAAATGAGGTAGGGCACATATGAAGTCCATTCGAGGTGTTGGTACTCAGTTTCATTGCGTGTCTCGATTTTGTCCGTCCGGAGTTTGTAGTACCCGTTGAAACCCAGTTTGGTGGAAAGTTTAACACTTAGTGGGATTGATTCAAAATCAAGGCAGAAAACAGTTAGGGCACATGTGAAGTCCATTCGATGTGTTTGGCACTCAGTTTCGTTCCGTCACTCGATTTCGTACGAGTGGAGTTTAAAGTACCCGTCAGAATCCATTTCGGTGGAAAGTTTAACACGGAGTCAGACGGATTGGTGATGTGTGCCAAAACGAGTGGGGATGCATATGAAGTCCATTCGGGGTATTTGGTACTCAGTTTCGTTTCGTGACTCGATTTCGCATGCATGCAGTTTACATTTCCCGTCGAAACCCATTTTGGAGGAAAGTTTACCGTCGAGTTGGACGGATTCGAAATGCGTGCCAAAACGAGATACGATGCATGTCAAGTCCATTCAAGGTGTTTGCCACTCAGTTTATTTCATGCCTCGATTTCACATACATGGGGTTTGCAGTGCCCGTCATAATTCGATTTTGAGGAAAAGTTTAACACCGACAGGGATGGATTCAATGTACGCCAAATGAGGTAGGGCACATACGAAGTCCATTCGAGGTGTTGGCACCAAGTTTCATTGCGTGTCTCGATTTTAGTCCGTGTGGAGTTTGTAGTACCCGTTGAAACCCACTTTGGTGGAAAGTTTAACACTTAGTGTGATTGATTCAAAATCAATGTGGAAAACAGTTAGGGCACATGTGAAGTCCATTCGATGTGTTTGGCACTCAGTTTCGTTCCGTCACTCGATTTCGTACGAGTGGAGTTTAAAGTACCCGTCAGAATCCATTTCGGTGGAAAGTTTAACACGGAGTCAGACGGATTGGTGATGTGTGCCAAAACGAGTGGGGATGCATATGAAGTCCATTCGGGGTATTTGGTACTCAGTTTCGTTTCGTGACTCGATTTCGCATGCATGCAGTTTACATTTCCCGTCGAAACCCATTTTGGAGGAAAGTTTACCGTCGAGTTGGACGGATTCGAAATGCGTGCCAAAACGAGATACGATGCATGTCA
Organism: Dendrocalamus latiflorus; assembly: GCA_017311315.1. Lineage (NCBI taxonomy): Eukaryota > Viridiplantae > Streptophyta > Magnoliopsida > Poales > Poaceae > Dendrocalamus > Dendrocalamus latiflorus. The sequence continues at coordinate 37,519,714 of CM029660.1, forward strand.
AGTCCATTCAAGGTGTTTGCCACTCAGTTTATTTCATGCCTCGATTTCACATACATGGGGTTTGCAGTGCCCGTCATAATTCGATTTTGAGGAAAAGTTTAACACCGACTGGGATGGATTCAATGTACGCCAAATGAGGTAGGGCACATATGAAGTCCATTCGAGGTGTTGGCACTCAGTTTCATTGCGTGTCTCGATTTTGTCCGTCTGGAGATTGTAGTACCCGTTGAAACCCACTTTGGAGGAAAGTTTAACACTTAGTGGGATTGATTCAAAATCAATGCGGAAAACAGTTAGGGCACATGTGAAGTCCATTCGATGTGTTTGGCACTCAGTTTCGTTCCGTCACTCGATTTCGTACGAGTGGAGTTTAAAGTACCCGTCAGAATGTATTTCGGTGGAAAGTTTAACACGGAGTCAGACGGATTGGTGATGTGTGCCAAAACGAGTGGGGATGCATACGAAGTCCATTCGGGGTATTTGGTACTCAGTTTCGTTTCGTGACTCGATTTCGCATGCATGCAGTTTACATTTCCCGTCGAAACCCATTTTGGAGGAAAGTTTACCGTCGAGTTGGACGGATTCGAAATGCGTGCCAAAACGAGATACGATGCATGTCAAGTCCATTCAAGGTGTTTGCCACTCAGTTTATTTCATGGCTCGATTTCACATACATGGGGTTTGCAGTGCCCGTCATAATTCGATTTTGAGGAAAAGTTTAACACCGACTGGGTTGGATTCAATGTACGCCAAATGAGGTAGGGCACATATGAAGTCCATTCGAGGTGTTGGCACTCAGTTTCATTGTGTGTCTCGATTTTGTCCGTCTGGAGATTGTAGTACCCGTTGAAACCCACTTTGGAGGAAAGTTTAACACTTAGTGGGATTGATTCAAAATCAATGCGGAAAACAGTTAGGGCACATGTGAAGTCCATTCGATGTGTTTGGCACTCAGTTTCGTTCCGTCACTCGATTTCGTACGAGTGGAGTTTAAAGTACCCGTCAGAATGTATTTCGGTGGAAAGTTTAACACGGAGTCAGACGGATTGGTGATGTGTGCCAAAACGAGTGGGGATGCATATGAAGTCCATTCGGGGTATTTGGTACTCAGTTTCGTTTCGTGACTCGATTTCGCATGCATGCAGTTTACATTTCCCGTCGAAACCCATTTTGGAGGAAAGTTTACCGTCGAGTTGGACGGATTCAAAATGCGTGCCAAAACGAGATACGATGCATGTCAAGTCCATTCAAGGTGTTTGCCACTCAGTTTATTTCATGCCTCGATTTCACATACATGGGGTTTGCAGTGCCCGTCATAATTCGATTTTGAGGAAAAGTTTAACACCGACTGGGATGGATTCAATGTACGCCAAATGAGGTAGGGCACATATGAAGTCCATTCGAGGTGTTGGTACTCAGTTTCATTGCGTGTCTCGATTTTGTCCGTCCGGAGTTTGTAGTACCCGTTGAAACCCAGTTTGGTGGAAAGTTTAACACTTAGTGGGATTGATTCAAAATCAAGGCAGAAAACAGTTAGGGCACATGTGAAGTCCATTCGATGTGTTTGGCACTCAGTTTCGTTCCGTCACTCGATTTCGTACGAGTGGAGTTTAAAGTACCCGTCAGAATCCATTTCGGTGGAAAGTTTAACACGGAGTCAGACGGATTGGTGATGTGTGCCAAAACGAGTGGGGATGCATATGAAGTCCATTCGGGGTATTTGGTACTCAGTTTCGTTTCGTGACTCGATTTCGCATGCATGCAGTTTACATTTCCCGTCGAAACCCATTTTGGAGGAAAGTTTACCGTCGAGTTGGACGGATTCGAAATGCGTGCCAAAACGAGATACGATGCATGTCAAGTCCATTCAAGGTGTTTGCCACTCAGTTTATTTCATGCCTCGATTTCACATACATGGGGTTTGCAGTGCCCGTCATAATTCGATTTTGAGGAAAAGTTTAACACCGACTGGGATGGATTCAATGTACGCCAAATGAGGTAGGGCACATACGAAGTCCATTCGAGGTGTTGGCACCAAGTTTCATTGCGTGTCTCGATTTAGTCCGTGTGGAGTTTGTAGTACCCGTTGAAACCCACTTTGGTGGAAAGTTTAACACTTAGTGTGATTGATTCAAAATCAATGTGGAAAACAGTTAGGGCACATGTGAAGTCCATTCGATGTGTTTGGCACTCAGTTTCGTTCCGTCACTCGATTTCGTACGAGTGGAGTTTAAAGTACCCGTCAGAATCCATTTCGGTGGAAAGTTTAACACGGAGTCAGACGGATTGGTGATGTGTGCCAAAACGAGTGGGGATGCATATGAAGTCCATTCGGGGTATGATAGCACTAGGGGTCCCGATCTTTCGATGAGAGTGGTAGATTCGATTGGGGAAGGAGATGACGTTGACGACCCGACTACAACCATCCAAGGACGCTGCGCCTTAGCGATCGATACACCAACTCCAGAGATTGTTCGTGACCTTGTCGGCGCACGATCAACCTAACCACGAGGGTTCTTGTTCCTGCAAGCAATCGAAGAACAAGCAAGAACAAGATGAACAGCAACTCAATTGCAAATAACGATGTAAGATTCAATCGAAAACAGAGAAACGGTGGGGTTCCGAAGACAAGTATTCGGGCGGTCTAGCCGACACGCGCGAGTACAAGGCAAAGCAGCAAAAGCTAACTTAGTCTAAACAAAACCCAAACCCTAGAAGAGGGTGCGGCTGCCTATTTAAGGGTCACGGAAGGTGGAGGGTCGGCCAAAACACAAGGAAGCCAAATAGGACTCGAATTACAAGGCCCAAGGCCCACTTTGACTCGGACTGGAAAAGCGACGTGAATTGTTTTGCAGTTTCTGGTCGACTCGGATGGAATTTGGAGGTGAGGCCAGATCCATCTGAAATTAGACTTCAAGATCTTTCCAATGAGTACTCATGGGCCCCGAGAAACCTTCTGGATCAAAAGTTACGGCCGTTTGAAGTAGGCGCTGTCAACAAGGCCGAATCCGAGTCAAACTCGTGAACAGGACTTGGTTTGCGCTTGACGGTTCCACTTCTATACTTGAGCTCATGTGGTTCTTCCCCATGGTTCCTAAGGACAATTAAATCATCACAAGAATTAAGTAGTATTCCATTCTTTGAAACATTTGTATGCAAACTTAGGAACGCATTCACCTGATGGTTAAGTTGACGTGCTCGCGCTCTAGTCATTGGTCCTTGTATCATAGTTTCAGTTTGATATGGAGTTGGCATGGTTGTATGCATGGAAAGGATGTCCTCATCATCCTCCCCTTCTTGCATTTGAGTCGTCCGCGACTCAAGCTCATCTTCTTCTCCCAAGTATGGCTTCAATTCTGCAATGTTAAAGGTGGGACTAACCCCAAAATCTGCAGGCAACTCAAGTTTATATGCATTGTCATTAATCTTTTCCAACACTTTGAAAGGTCCATCAGCTCTAGGCATCAACTTAGACCTCCTCAATTCAGGAAATCTTTCTTTTCTCAAATGCAACCAAACTAAATCACCCGGTTGAAAAGTTAAATGCCTCCTTCCTTTACTACCAGCAAGTTTATATTTAGCATTCATGCGTTCAATATTTTCTGTGGTTGTCTCATGCAATTTCAACATCAATTCAGCACGCTGTTTAGCATCAAAGTTTAACTTCTCCGAAGATGGAAGTGGTAGCAAATCAATAGGAGCACGAGGCACAAAGCCATAGACAATCTCAAAAGGGCACAACTTTGTAGTAGAATGCAGCGAACGATTATAAGCAAATTCAATATGAGGCAAGCATTCTTCCCACATTTTAATGTTCTTTTTCAAAACAGCCCTAAGCATGGTAGATAAAGTTCTATTCACAACTTCAGTTTGCCCATCAGTTTGGGGATGACACGTAGTGGAAAATAACAGCTTAGTCCCCAATTTAGCCCATAAAGTTCTCCAAAAATGGCTAAGGAATTTAGTGTCACGATCGGAAACTATTGTATTTGGCACACCATGCAAACGAACAACTTCACGAAAGAACAAATCAGCAATATTGGTAGCATCATCACTTTTATGACATGGTATGAAGTGTGCCATCTTAGAAAATCTATCCACAACAACAAATATGCTATCCCTCCCCTTCTTTGTCCTAGGCAGTCCTAAAACAAAGTCCATAGAAATATCTTCCCAAGGCACACTAGGAACAGGTAGAGGCATATACAAACCGTGAGGATTAAGTCGTGACTTAGCCTTTTGACACGTAGTGCAGCGAGCAACAAAACGTTCCACATCACGTCTCATCTTTGGCCAAAAGAAATGACTAGCAAGTATGTCTTCCGTCTTCTTCACTCCAAAATGGCCCATCAGCCCACCTCCATGCGCTTCCTGTAACAACAACAAACGAACGGAGCTAGCTGGAATGCATAGTTTGTTAGCTCTAAACACAAATCCATCATTTAGAACAAATTTATTCCACGTTTTTCCCTCTTTGCAATTCAGCAACACGTCTTTAAAATCATCATCATGAACATAATGCTCCTTAATTGTTTCCAATCCAAAAATTTTGAAGTCAAGTTGTGAGAGCATGGTATATCTCCTAGACAATGCATCAGCAATAACATTCTCCTTTCCCTTTTTGTGTTTTATGACATAAGGAAAAGACTCTATGAATTCAACCCACTTTGCATGCCTACGGTTCAGTTTTGCTTGACTTCTAATATGTTTTAATGACTCATGATCCGAATGAATGACAAATTCTTTGGGCCATAAATAATGTTGCCATGTCTCTAAAGTTCGAACTAGAGCATATAATTCCTTATCACAAGTAGAATAGTTCAAACTAGGCCCACTCAATTTTTCACTAAAGTATGCCACAGGTTTACCTTCTTGCAACAGCACACCACCCAATCCAATTCCACTAGCATCACATTCTAGCACAAAAGTCTTTCTAAAATCTGGAAGTTGGAGTAATGGTGCATGTGTTAACTTATCTTTCAATGTGTTGAAGGCATCTTCCTGTGCATTCCCCCAAGTAAACGGCACCCCCTTTTTAGTGAGTTCATTCAATGGTGCAGCGATGGTGCTGAAATCCTTCACAAAACGACGATAGAATCCAGCAAGTCCTAGAAAACTTCGCACTTGCGTGACCGTTTTAGGAGTCGGCCAACTCTGTATTGCCTCAACCTTGGTTTGATCAACTTCAATGCCCTGTGGAGTAACAACATAGCCAAGAAAAGAGACTCGATCCGTGCAAAATGTGCACTTCTCAACGTTACCAAATAAACGTGCATTACGTAAAGCATCAAAAACAGCACGTAAATGGCAAAGGTGTTCCTCTAGTGATCTGCTATATATCAATATATCATCAAAATAGACCACTACAAATTTTCCAAAATGGGTTTCGACGGGAAATGTAAACTGCATGCATGCGAAATCGAGTCACGAAACGTAACTCTGTACCAAATACCCCGAATGGACTTCATATGCATCCCCACTCGTTTTGGCACACATCACCAATCCGTCTGACTCCGTGTTAAACTTTCCACCGAAATGGATTCTGACGGGTACTTTAAACTCCACTCGTACGAAATCGAGTGACGGAACGAAACTGAGTGCCAAACACATCGAATGGACTTCACATGTGCCCTATCTGTTTTCCGCATTGATTTTGAATCAATCCCACTAAGTGTTAAACTTTCCACCAAAGTGGGTTTCAACGGGTACTACAAACTCCACACGGACAAAATCGAGACACGCAATGAAACTGAGTGCCAACACCTCGAATGGACTTCGTATGTGCCCTACCTCATTTGGCGTACATTGAATCCTTCCCAGTCGGTGTTAAACTTTTCCTCAAAATCGAATTATGACGGGCACTGCAAACCCCATGTATGTGAAATCGAGGCATGAAATAAACTGAGTGGCAAACACCTTGAATGGACTTGACATGCATCGTATCTCGTTTTGGCACGCATTTCGAATCCGTCCAACTCGACGGTAAACTTTCCTCCAAAATGGGTTTCGACGGGAAATGTAAACTGCATGCATGCGAAATCGAGTCACGAAACGAAACTGAGTACCAAATACCCCGAATGGACTTCATATGCATCCCCACTCGTTTTGGCACACATCACCAATCCGTCTGACTCCGTCTTAAACTTTCCACCGAAATGGATTCTGACGGGTACCTTAAACTCCACTCGTACGAAATCGAGTGACGGAACGAAACTGAGTGCCAAACACATCGAATGGACTTCACATGTGCCCTATCTGTTTTCCGCATTGATTTTGAATCAATCCCACTAAGTGTTAAACTTTCCACCAAAGTGGGTTTCAACGGGTACTACAAACTCCACACGGACAAAATCGAGACACGCAATGAAACTGAGTGCCAACACCTCGAATGGACTTCGTATGTGCCCTACCTTATTTGGCGTACTGATAGCACTAGGGGTCCCGATCTTTCGATGAGAGTGGTAGATTCGATTGGGGAAGGAGATGACGTTGACGACCCGACTACAACCATCCAAGGACGCTGCGCCTTAGCGATCGATACACCAACTCCAGAGATTGTTCGTGACCTTGTCGGCGCACGATCAACCTAACCACGAGGGTTCTTGTTCCTGCAAGCAATCGAAGAACAAGCAAGAACAAGATGAACAGCAACTCAATTGCAAATAACGATGTAAGATTCAATCGAAAACAGAGAAACGGTGGGGTTCCGAAGACAAGTATTCGGGCGGTCTAGCCGACACGCGCGAGTACAAGGCAAAGCAGCAAAAGCTAACTTAGTCTAAACAAAACCCAAACCCTAGAAGAGGGTGCGGCTGCCTATTTAAGGGTCACGGAAGGTGGAGGGTCGGCCAAAACACAAGGAAGCCAAATAGGACTCGAATTACAAGGCCCAAGGCCCACTTTGACTCGGACTGGAAAAGCGACGTGAATTGTTTTGCAGTTTCTGGTCGACTCGGATGGAATTTGGAGGTGAAGCCAGATCCATCTGAAAGTAGACTTCAAGATCTTTCCAATGAGTACTCATGGGCCCCGAGAAACCTTCTGGATCAAAAGTTACGGCCGTTTGAAGTAGGCGCTGTCAACAAGGCCGAATCCGAGTCAAACTCGTGAACAGGACTTGGTTTGCGCTTGACGGTTCCACTTCTATACTTGAGCTCATGTGGTTCTTCCCCATGGTTCCTAAGGACAATTAAATCATCACAAGAATTAAGTAGTATTCCATTCTTTGAAACATTTGTATGCAAACTTAGGAACGCATTCACCTGATGGTTAAGTTGACGTGCTCGCGCTCTAGTCATTGGTCCTTGTATCATAGTTTCAGTTTGATATGGAGTTGGCATGGTTGTATGCATGGAAAGGATGTCCTCATCATCCTCCCCTTCTTGCATTTGAGTCGTCCGCGACTCAAGCTCATCTTCTTCTCCCAAGTATGGCTTCAAATCGTGAGGATTAAGTCGTGACTTAGCCTTTTGACACGTAGTGCAGTGAGCAACAAAACGTTCCACATCACGTCTCATCTTTGGCCAAAAGAAATGACTAGCAAGTATGTCTTCCGTCTTCTTCACTCCAAAATGGCCCATCAGCCCACCTCCATGCGCTTCCTGTAACAACAACAAACGAACGGAGCTAGCTGGAATGCATAGTTTGTTAGCTCTAAACACAAATCCATCATTTAGAACAAATTTATTCCACGTTTTTCCCTCTTTGCAATTCAGCAACACGTCTTTAAAATCATCATCATGAACATAATGCTCCTTAATTGTTTCCAATCCAAAAATTTTGAAGTCAAGTTGTGAGAGCATGGTATATCTCCTAGACAATGCATCAGCAATAACATTCTCCTTTCCCTTTTTGTGTTTTATGACATAAGGAAAAGACTCTATGAATTCAACCCACTTTGCATGCCTACGGTTCAGTTTTGCTTGACTTCTAATATGTTTTAATGACTCATGATCCGAATGAATGACAAATTCTTTGGGCCATAAATAATGTTGCCATGTCTCTAAAGTTCGAACTAGAGCATATAATTCCTTATCATAAGTAGAATAGTTCAAACTAGGCCCACTCAATTTTTCACTAAAGTATGCCACAGGTTTACCTTCTTGCAACAGCACACCACCCAATCCAATTCCACTAGCATCACATTCTAGCTCAAAAGTCTTTCTAAAATCTGGAAGTTGGAGTAATGGTGCATGTGTTAACTTATCTTTCAATGTGTTGAAGGCGTCTTCCTGTGCATTCCCCCAAGTAAACGGCACCCCCTTTTTAGTGAGTTCATTCAATGGTGCAGCGATGGTGCTGAAATCCTTCACAAAACGACGATAGAATCCAGCAAGTCCTAGAAAACTTCGCACTTGCGTGACCGTTTTAGGAGTCGGCCAACTCTGTATTGCCTCAACCTTGGCTTGATCAACTTCAATGCCCTGTGGAGTAACAACATAGCCAAGAAAAGAGACTCGATCCGTGCAAAATGTGCACTTCTCAACGTTACCAAATAAACGTGCATTACGTAAAGCATCAAAAACAGCACGTAAATGGCAAAGGTGTTCCTCTAGTGATCTGCTATATATCAATATATCATCAAAATAGACCACTACAAATTTTCCAAAATGGGTTTCGACGGGAAATGTAAACTGCATGCATGCGAAATCGAGTCACGAAACGTAACTCTGTACCAAATACCCCGAATGGACTTCATATGCATCCCCACTCGTTTTGGCACACATCACCAATCCGTCTGACTCCGTGTTAAACTTTCCACCGAAATGGATTCTGACGGGTACTTTAAACTCCACTCGTACGAAATCGAGTGACGGAACGAAACTGAGTGCCAAACACATCGAATGCACTTCACATGTGCCCTATCTGTTTTCCGCATTGATTTTGAATCAATCCCACTAAGTGTTAAACTTTCCACCAAAGTGGGTTTCAACGGGTACTACAAACTCCACACGGACAAAATCGAGACACGCAATGAAACTGAGTGCCAACACCTCGAATGGACTTCGTATGTGCCCTACCTCATTTGGCGTACATTGAATCCTTCCCAGTCGGTGTTAAACTTTTCCTCAAAATCGAATTATGACGGGCACTGCAAACCCCATGTATGTGAAATCGAGGCATGAAATAAACTGAGTGGCAAACACCTGGAATGGACTTGACATGCATCGTATCTCGTTGTGGCACGCGTTTCGAATCCGTCCAACTCGACGGTAAACTTTCCTCCAAAATGGGTTTCGACGGGAAATGTAAACTGCATGCATGCGAAATCGAGTCACGAAACGAAACTGAGTACCAAATACCCCGAATGGACTTCATATGTATCCCCACTCGTTTTGGCACACATCACCAATCCGTCTGACTCCGTGTTAAACTTTCCACCGAAATGGATTCTGACGGGTACCTTAAACTCCACTCGTACGAAATCGAGTGACGGAACGAAACTGAGTGCCAAACACATCGAATGGACTTCACATGTGCCCTATCTGTTTTCCGCATTGATTTTGAATCAATCCCACTAAGTGTTAAACTTTCCACCAAAGTGGGTTTCAACGGGTACTACAAACTCCACACGGACAAAATCGAGACACGCAATGAAACTGAGTGCCAACACCTCGAATGGACTTCGTATGTGCCCTACCTTATTTGGCGTACTGATAGCACTAGGGGTCCCGATCTTTCGATGAGAGTGGTAGATTCGATTGGGGAAGGAGATGACGTTGACGACCCGACTACAACCATCCAAGGACGCTGCGCCTTAGCGATCGATACACCAACTCCAGAGATTGTTCGTGACCTTGTCGGCGCACGATCAACCTAACCACGAGGGTTCTTGTTCCTGCAAGCAATCGAAGAACAAGCAAGAACAAGATGAACAGCAACTCAATTGCAAATAACGATGTAAGATTCAATCGAAAACAGAGAAACGGTGGGGTTCCGAAGACAAGTATTCGGGCGGTCTAGCCGACACGCGCGAGTACAAGGCAAAGCAGCAAAAGCTAACTTAGTCTAAACAAAACCCAAACCCTAGAAGAGGGTGCGGCTGCCTATTTAAGGGTCACGGAAGGTGGAGGGTCGGCCAAAACACAAGGAAGCCAAATAGGACTCGAATTACAAGGCCCAAGGCCCACTTTGACTCGGACTGGAAAAGCGACGTGAATTGTTTTGCAGTTTCTGGTCGACTCGGATGGAATTTGGAGGTGAGGCCAGATCCATCTGAAAGTAGACTTCAAGATCTTTCCAATGAGTACTCATGGGCCCCGAGAAACCTTCTGGATCAAAAGTTACGGCCGTTTGAAGTAGGCGCTGTCAACAAGGCCGAATCCGAGTCAAACTCGTGAACAGGACTTGGTTTGCGCTTGACGGTTCCACTTCTATACTTGAGCTCATGTGGTTCTTCCCCATGGTTCCTAAGGACAATTAAATCATCACAAGAATTAAGTAGTATTCCATTCTTTGAAACATTTGTATGCAAACTTAGGAACGCATTCACCTGATGGTTAAGTTGACGTGCTCGCGCTCTAGTCATTGGTCCTTGTATCATAGTTTCAGTTTGATATGGAGTTGGCATGGTTGTATGCATGGAAAGGATGTCCTCATCATCCTCCCCTTCTTGCATTTGAGTCGTCCGCGACTCAAGCTCATCTTCTTCTCCCAAGTATGGCTTCAAATCGTGAGGATTAAGTCGTGACTTAGCCTTTTGACACGTAGTGCAGCGAGCAACAAAACGTTCCACATCACGTCTCATCTTTGGCCAAAAGAAATGACTAGCAAGTATGTCTTCCGTCTTCTTCACTCCAAAATGGCCCATCAGCCCACCTCCATGCGCTTCCTGTAACAACAACAAACGAACGGAGCTAGCTGGAATGCATAGTTTGTTAGCTCTAAACACAAATCCATCATTTAGAACAAATTTATTCCACGTTTTTCCCTCTTTGCAATTCAGCAACACGTCTTTAAAATCATCATCATGAACATAATGCTCCTTAATTGTTTCCAATCCAAAAATTTTGAAGTCAAGTTGTGAGAGCATGGTATATCTCCTAGACAATGCATCAGCAATAACATTCTCCTTTCCCTTTTTGTGTTTTATGACATAAGGAAAAGACTCTATGAATTCAACCCACTTTGCATGCCTACGGTTCAGTTTTGCTTGACTTCTAATATGTTTTAATGACTCATGATCCGAATGAATGACAAATTCTTTGGGCCATAAATAATGTTGCCATGTCTCTAAAGTTCGAACTAGAGCATATAATTCCTTATCATAAGTAGAATAGTTCAAACTAGGCCCACTCAATTTTTCACTAAAGTATGCCACAGGTTTACCTTCTTGCAACAGCACACCACCCAATCCAATTCCACTAGCATCACATTCTAGCTCAAAAGTCTTTCTAAAATCTGGAAGTTGGAGTAATGGTGCATGTGTTAACTTATCTTTCAATGTGTTGAAGGCGTCTTCCTGTGCATTCCCCCAAGTAAACGGCACCCCCTTTTTAGTGAGTTCATTCAATGGTGCAGCGATGGTGCTGAAATCCTTCACAAAACGACGATAGAATCCAGCAAGTCCTAGAAAACTTCGCACTTGCGTGACCGTTTTAGGAGTCGGCCAACTCTGTATTGCCTCAACCTTGGCTTGATCAACTTCAATGCCCTGTGGAGTAACAACATAGCCAAGAAAAGAGACTCGATCCGTGCAAAATGTGCACTTCTCAACGTTACCAAATAAACGTGCATTACGTAAAGCATCAAAAACAGCACGTAAATGGCAAAGGTGTTCCTCTAGTGATCTGCTATATATCAATATATCATCAAAATAGACCACTACAAATTTTCCAAAATGGGTTTCGACGGGAAATGTAAACTGCATGCATGCGAAATCGAGTCACGAAACGTAACTCTGTACCAAATACCCCGAATGGACTTCATATGCATCCCCACTCGTTTTGGCACACATCACCAATCCGTCTGACTCCGTGTTAAACTTTCCACCGAAATGGATTCTGACGGGTACTTTAAACTCCACTCGTACGAAATCGAGTGACGGAACGAAACTGAGTGCCAAACACATCGAATGGACTTCACATGTGCCCTATCTGTTTTCCGCATTGATTTTGAATCAATCCCACTAAGTGTTAAACTTTCCACCAAAGTGGGTTTCAACGGGTACTACAAACTCCACACGGACAAAATCGAGACACGCAATGAAACTGAGTGCCAACACCTCGAATGGACTTCGTATGTGCCCTACCTCATTTGGCGTACATTGAATCCTTCCCAGTCGGTGTTAAACTTTTCCTCAAAATCGAATTATGACGGGCACTGCAAACCCCATGTATGTGAAATCGAGGCATGAAATAAACTGAGTGGCAAACACCTGGAATGGACTTGACATGCATCGTATCTCGTTGTGGCACGCGTTTCGAATCCGTCCAACTCGACGGTAAACTTTCCTCCAAAATGGGTTTCGACGGGAAATGTAAACTGCATGCATGCGAAATCGAGTCACTAAACGAAACTGAGTACCAAATACCCCGAATGGACTTCATATGTATCCCCACTCGTTTTGGCACACATCACCAATCCGTCTGACTCCGTGTTAAACTTTCCACCGAAATGGATTCTGACGGGTACCTTAAACTCCACTCGTACGAAATCGAGTGACGGAACGAAACTGAGTGCCAAACACATCGAATGGACTTCACATGTGCCCTATCTGTTTTCCGCATTGATTTTGAATCAATCCCACTAAGTGTTAAACTTTCCACCAAAGTGGGTTTCAACGGGTACTACAAACTCCACACGGACAAAATCGAGACACGCAATGAAACTGAGTGCCAACACCTCGAATGGACTTCGTATGTGCCCTACCTTATTTGGCGTACTGATAGCACTAGGGGTCCCGATCTTTCGATGAGAGTGGTAGATTCGATTGGGGAAGGAGATGACGTTGACGACCCGACTACAACCATCCAAGGACGCTGCGCCTTAGCGATCGATACACCAACTCCAGAGATTGTTCGTGACCTTGTCGGCGCACGATCAACCTAACCACGAGGGTTCTTGTTCCTGCAAGCAATCGAAGAACAAGCAAGAACAAGATGAACAGCAACTCAATTGCAAATAACGATGTAAGATTCAATCGAAAACAGAGAAACGGTGGGGTTCCGAAGACAAGTATTCGGGCGGTCTAGCCGACACGCGCGAGTACAAGGCAAAGCAGCAAAAGCTAACTTAGTCTAAACAAAACCCAAACCCTAGAAGAGGGTGCGGCTGCCTATTTAAGGGTCACGGAAGGTGGAGGGTCGGCCAAAACACAAGGAAGCCAAATAGGACTCGAATTACAAGGCCCAAGGCCCACTTTGACTCGGACTGGAAAAGCGACGTGAATTGTTTTGCAGTTTCTGGTCGACTCGGATGGAATTTGGAGGTGAGGTCAGATCCATCTGAAAGTAGACTTCAAGATCTTTCCAATGAGTACTCATGGGCCCCGATAAACCTTCTGGATCAAAAGTTACGGCCGTTTGAACTATGCGCTGTCAACAAGGCCGAATCCGAGTCAAACTCGTGAACAGGACTTGGTTTGCGCTTGACGGTTCCACTTCTATACTTGAGCTCATGTGGTTCTTCCCCATGGTTCCTAAGGACAATTAAATCATCACAAGAATTAAGTAGTATTCCATTCTTTGAAACATTTGTATGCAAACTTAGGAACGCATTCACCTGATGGTTAAGTTGACGTGCTCGCGCTCTAGTCATTGGTCCTTGTATCATAGTTTCAGTTTGATATGGAGTTGGCATGGTTGTATGCATGGAAAGGATGTCCTCATCATCCTCCCCTTCTTGCATTTGAGTCGTCCGCGACTCAAGCTCATCTTCTTCTCCCAAGTATGGCTTCAAATCGTGAGGATTAAGTCGTGACTTAGCCTTTTGACACGTAGTGCAGCGAGCAACAAAACGTTCCACATCACGTCTCATCTTTGGCCAAAAGAAATGACTAGCAAGTATGTCTTCCGTCTTCTTCACTCCAAAATGGCCCATCAGCCCACCTCCATGCGCTTCCTGTAACAACAACAAACGAACGGAGCTAGCTGGAATGCATAGTTTGTTAGCTCTAAACACAAATCCATCATTTAGAACAAATTTATTCCACGTTTTTCCCTCTTTGCAATTCAGCAACACGTCTTTAAAATCATCATCATGAACATAATGCTCCTTAATTGTTTCCAATCCAAAAATTTTGAAGTCAAGTTGTGAGAGCATGGTATATCTCCTAGACAATGCATCAGCAATAACATTCTCCTTTCCCTTTTTGTGTTTTATGACATAAGGAAAAGACTCTATGAATTCAACCCACTTTGCATGCCTACGGTTCAGTTTTGCTTGACTTCTAATATGTTTTAATGACTCATGATCCGAATGAATGACAAATTCTTTGGGCCATAAATAATGTTGCCATGTCTCTAAAGTTCGAACTAGAGCATATAATTCCTTATCATAAGTAGAATAGTTCAAACTAGGCCCACTCAATTTTTCACTAAAGTATGCCACAGGTTTACCTTCTTGCAACAGCACACCACCCAATCCAATTCCACTAGCATCACATTCTAGCTCAAAAGTCTTTCTAAAATCTGGAAGTTGGAGTAATGGTGCATGTGTTAACTTATCTTTCAATGTGTTGAAGGCGTCTTCCTGTGCATTCCCCCAAGTAAACGGCACCCCCTTTTTAGTGAGTTCATTCAATGGTGCAGCGATGGTGCTGAAATCCTTCACAAAACGACGATAGAATCCAGCAAGTCCTAGAAAACTTCGCACTTGCGTGACCGTTTTAGGAGTCGGCCAACTCTGTATTGCCTCAACCTTGGCTTGATCAACTTCAATGCCCTGTGGAGTAACAACATAGCCAAGAAAAGAGACTCGATCCGTGCAAAATGTGCACTTCTCAACGTTACCAAATAAACGTGCATTACGTAAAGCATCAAAAACAGCACGTAAATGGCAAAGGTGTTCCTCTAGTGATCTGCTATATATCAATATATCATCAAAATAGACCACTACAAATTTTCCAAAATGGGTTTCGACGGGAAATGTAAACTGCATGCATGCGAAATCGAGTCACGAAACGTAACTCTGTACCAAATACCCCGAATGGACTTCATATGCATCCCCACTCGTTTTGGCACACATCACCAATCCGTCTGACTCCGTGTTAAACTTTCCACCGAAATGGATTCTGACGGGTACTTTAAACTCCACTCGTACGAAATCGAGTGACGGAACGAAACTGAGTGCCAAACACATCGAATGGACTTCACATGTGCCCTATCTGTTTTCCGCATTGATTTTGAATCAATCCCACTAAGTGTTAAACTTTCCACCAAAGTGGGTTTCAACGGGTACTACAAACTCCACACGGACAAAATCGAGACACGCAATGAAACTGAGTGCCAACACCTCGAATGGACTTCGTATGTGCCCTACCTCATTTGGCGTACATTGAATCCTTCCCAGTCGGTGTTAAACTTTTCCTCAAAATCGAATTATGACGGGCACTGCAAACCCCATGTATGTGAAATCGAGGCATGAAATAAACTGAGTGGCAAACACCTGGAATGGACTTGACATGCATCGTATCTCGTTGTGGCACGCGTTTCGAATCCGTCCAACTCGACGGTAAACTTTCCTCCAAAATGGGTTTCGACGGGAAATGTAAACTGCATGCATGCGAAATCGAGTCACGAAACGAAACTGAGTACCAAATACCCCGAATGGACTTCATATGTATCCCCACTCGTTTTGGCACACATCACCAATCCGTCTGACTCCGTGTTAAACTTTCCACCGAAATGGATTCTGACGGGTACCTTAAACTCCACTCGTACGAAATCGAGTGACGGAACGAAACTGAGTGCCAAACACATCGAATGGACTTCACATGTGCCCTATCTGTTTTCCGCATTGATTTTGAATCAATCCCACTAAGTGTTAAACTTTCCACCAAAGTGGGTTTCAACGGGTACTACAAACTCCACACGGACAAAATCGAGACACGCAATGAAACTGAGTGCCAACACCTCGAATGGACTTCGTATGTGCCCTACCTTATTTGGCGTACTGATAGCACTAGGGGTCCCGATCTTTCGATGAGAGTGGTAGATTCGATTGGGGAAGGAGATGACGTTGACGACCCGACTACAACCATCCAAGGACGCTGCGCCTTAGCGATCGATACACCAACTCCAGAGATTGTTCGTGACCTTGTCGGCGCACGATCAACCTAACCACGAGGGTTCTTGTTCCTGCAAGCAATCGAAGAACAAGCAAGAACAAGATGAACAGCAACTCAATTGCAAATAACGATGTAAGATTCAATCGAAAACAGAGAAACGGTGGGGTTCCGAAGACAAGTATTCGGGCGGTCTAGCCGACACGCGCGAGTACAAGGCAAAGCAGCAAAAGCTAACTTAGTCTAAACAAAACCCAAACCCTAGAAGAGGGTGCGGCTGCCTATTTAAGGGTCACGGAAGGTGGAGGGTCGGCCAAAACACAAGGAAGCCAAATAGGACTCGAATTACAAGGCCCAAGGCCCACTTTGACTCGGACTGGAAAAGCGACGTGAATTGTTTTGCAGTTTCTGGTCGACTCGGATGGAATTTGGAGGTGAGGCCAGATCCATCTGAAAGTAGACTTCAAGATCTTTCCAATGAGTACTCATGGGCCCCGAGAAACCTTCTGGATCAAAAGTTACGGCCGTTTGAACTATGCGCTGTCAACAAGGCCGAATCCGAGTCAAACTCGTGAACAGGACTTGGTTTGCGCTTGACGGTTCCACTTCTATACTTGAGCTCATGTGGTTCTTCCCCATGGTTCCTAAGGACAATTAAATCATCACAAGAATTAAGTAGTATTCCATTCTTTGAAACATTTGTATGCAAACTTAGGAACGCATTCACCTGATGGTTAAGTTGACGTGCTCGCGCTCTAGTCATTGATCCTTGTATCATAGTTTCAGTTTGATATGGAGTTGGCATGGTTGTATGCATGGAAAGGATGTCCTCATCATCCTCCCCTTCTTGCATTTGAGTCGTCCGCGACTCAAGCTCATCTTCTTCTCCCAAGTATGGCTTCAAATCGTGAGGATTAAGTCGTGACTTAGCCTTTTGACACGTAGTGCAGCGAGCAACAAAACGTTCCACATCACGTCTCATCTTTGGCCAAAAGAAATGACTAGCAAGTATGTCTTCCGTCTTCTTCACTCCAAAATGGCCCATCAGCCCACCTCCATGCGCTTCCTGTAACAACAACAAACGAACGGAGCTAGCTGGAATGCATAGTTTGTTAGCTCTAAACACAAATCCATCATTTAGAACAAATTTATTCCACGTTTTTCCCTCTTTGCAATTCAGCAACACGTCTTTAAAATCATCATCATGAACATAATGCTCCTTAATTGTTTCCAATCCAAAAATTTTGAAGTCAAGTTGTGAGAGCATGGTATATCTCCTAGACAATGCATCAGCAATAACATTCTCCTTTCCCTTTTTGTGTTTTATGACATAAGGAAAAGACTCTATGAATTCAACCCACTTTGCATGCCTACGGTTCAGTTTTGCTTGACTTCTAATATGTTTTAATGACTCATGATCCGAATGAATGACAAATTCTTTGGGCCATAAATAATGTTGCCATGTCTCTAAAGTTCGAACTAGAGCATATAATTCCTTATCATAAGTAGAATAGTTCAAACTAGGCCCACTCAATTTTTCACTAAAGTATGCCACAGGTTTACCTTCTTGCAACAGCACACCACCCAATCCAATTCCACTAGCATCACATTCTAGCTCAAAAGTCTTTCTAAAATCTGGAAGTTGGAGTAATGGTGCATGTGTTAACTTATCTTTCAATGTGTTGAAGGCGTCTTCCTGTGCATTCCCCCAAGTAAACGGCACCCCCTTTTTAGTGAGTTCATTCAATGGTGCAGCGATGGTGCTGAAATCCTTCACAAAACGACGATAGAATCCAGCAAGTCCTAGAAAACTTCGCACTTGCGTGACCGTTTTAGGAGTCGGCCAACTCTGTATTGCCTCAACCTTGGCTTGATCAACTTCAATGCCCTGTGGAGTAACAACATAGCCAAGAAAAGAGACTCGATCCGTGCAAAATGTGCACTTCTCAACGTTACCAAATAAACGTGCATTACGTAAAGCATCAAAAACAGCACGTAAATGGCAAAGGTGTTCCTCTAGTGATCTGCTATATATCAATATATCATCAAAATAGACCACTACAAATTTTCCAAAATGGGTTTCGACGGGAAATGTAAACTGCATGCATGCGAAATCGAGTCACGAAACGTAACTCTGTACCAAATACCCCGAATGGACTTCATATGCATCCCCACTCGTTTTGGCACACATCACCAATCCGTCTGACTCCGTGTTAAACTTTCCACCGAAATGGATTCTGACGGGTACTTTAAACTCCACTCGTACGAAATCGAGTGACGGAACGAAACTGAGTGCCAAACACATCGAATGGACTTCACATGTGCCCTATCTGTTTTCCGCATTGATTTTGAATCAATCCCACTAAGTGTTAAACTTTCCACCAAAGTGGGTTTCAACGGGTACTACAAACTCCACACGGACAAAATCGAGACACGCAATGAAACTGAGTGCCAACACCTCGAATGGACTTCGTATGTGCCCTACCTCATTTGGCGTACATTGAATCCTTCCCAGTCGGTGTTAAACTTTTCCTCAAAATCGAATTATGACGGGCACTGCAAACCCCATGTATGTGAAATCGAGGCATGAAATAAACTGAGTGGCAAACACCTGGAATGGACTTGACATGCATCGTATCTCGTTGTGGCACGCGTTTCGAATCCGTCCAACTCGACGGTAAACTTTCCTCCAAAATGGGTTTCGACGGGAAATGTAAACTGCATGCATGCGAAATCGAGTCACGAAACGAAACTGAGTACCAAATACCCCGAATGGACTTCATATGTATCCCCACTCGTTTTGGCACACATCACCAATCCGTCTGACTCCGTGTTAAACTTTCCACCGAAATGGATTCTGACGGGTACCTTAAACTCCACTCGTACGAAATCGAGTGACGGAACGAAACTGAGTGCCAAACACATCGAATGGACTTCACATGTGCCCTATCTGTTTTCCGCATTGATTTTGAATCAATCCCACTAAGTGTTAAACTTTCCACCAAAGTGGGTTTCAACGGGTACTACAAACTCCACACGGACAAAATCGAGACACGCAATGAAACTGAGTGCCAACACCTCGAATGGACTTCGTATGTGCCCTACCTTATTTGGCGTACTGATAGCACTAGGGGTCCCGATCTTTCGATGAGAGTGGTAGATTCGATTGGGGAAGGAGATGACGTTGACGACCCGACTACAACCATCCAAGGACGCTGCGCCTTAGCGATCGATACACCAACTCCAGAGATTGTTCGTGACCTTGTCGGCGCACGATCAACCTAACCACGAGGGTTCTTGTTCCTGCAAGCAATCGAAGAACAAGCAAGAACAAGATGAACAGCAACTCAATTGCAAATAACGATGTAAGATTCAATCGAAAACAGAGAAACGGTGGGGTTCCGAAGACAAGTATTCGGGCGGTCTAGCCGACACGCGCGAGTACAAGGCAAAGCAGCAAAAGCTAACTTAGTCTAAACAAAACCCAAACCCTAGAAGAGGGTGCGGCTGCCTATTTAAGGGTCACGGAAGGTGGAGGGTCGGCCAAAACACAAGGAAGCCAAATAGGACTCGAATTACAAGGCCCAAGGCCCACTTTGACTCGGACTGGAAAAGCGACGTGAATTGTTTTGCAGTTTCTGGTCGACTCGGATGGAATTTGGAGGTGAGGCCAGATCCATCTGAAAGTAGACTTCAAGATCTTTCCAATGAGTACTCATGGGCCCCGAGAAACCTTCTGGATCAAAAGTTACGGCCGTTTGAACTATGCGCTGTCAACAAGGCCGAATCCGAGTCAAACTCGTGAACAGGACTTGGTTTGCGCTTGACGGTTCCACTTCTATACTTGAGCTCATGTGGTTCTTCCCCATGGTTCCTAAGGACAATTAAATCATCACAAGAATTAAGTAGTATTCCATTCTTTGAAACATTTGTATGCAAACTTAGGAACGCATTCACCTGATGGTTAAGTTGACGTGCTCGCGCTCTAGTCATTGGTCCTTGTATCATAGTTTCAGTTTGATATGGAGTTGGCATGGTTGTATGCATGGAAAGGATGTCCTCATCATCCTCCCCTTCTTGCATTTGAGTCGTCCGCGACTCAAGCTCATCTTCTTCTCCCAAGTATGGCTTCAAATCGTGAGGATTAAGTCGTGACTTAGCCTTTTGACACGTAGTGCAGCGAGCAACAAAACGTTCCACATCACGTCTCATCTTTGGCCAAAAGAAATGACTAGCAAGTATGTCTTCCGTCTTCTTCACTCCAAAATGGCCCATCAGCCCACCTCCATGCGCTTCCTGTAACAACAACAAACGAACGGAGCTAGCTGGAATGCATAGTTTGTTAGCTCTAAACACAAATCCATCATTTAGAACAAATTTATTCCACGTTTTTCCCTCTTTGCAATTCAGCAACACGTCTTTAAAATCATCATCATGAACATAATGCTCCTTAATTGTTTCCAATCCAAAAATTTTGAAGTCAAGTTGTGAGAGCATGGTATATCTCCTAGACAATGCATCAGCAATAACATTCTCCTTTCCCTTTTTGTGTTTTATGACATAAGGAAAAGACTCTATGAATTCAACCCACTTTGCATGCCTACGGTTCAGTTTTGCTTGACTTCTAATATGTTTTAATGACTCATGATCCGAATGAATGACAAATTCTTTGGGCCATAAATAATGTTGCCATGTCTCTA
Source organism: Dendrocalamus latiflorus (assembly GCA_017311315.1). Lineage (NCBI taxonomy): Eukaryota > Viridiplantae > Streptophyta > Magnoliopsida > Poales > Poaceae > Dendrocalamus > Dendrocalamus latiflorus. Next base: position 37,540,639 of record CM029660.1, read on the forward strand.
AAGTTCGAACTAGAGCATATAATTCCTTATCATAAGTAGAATAGTTCAAACTAGGCCCACTCAATTTTTCACTAAAGTATGCCACAGGTTTACCTTCTTGCAACAGCACACCACCCAATCCAATTCCACTAGCATCACATTCTAGCTCAAAAGTCTTTCTAAAATCTGGAAGTTGGAGTAATGGTGCATGTGTTAACTTATCTTTCAATGTGTTGAAGGCATCTTCCTGTGCATTCCCCCAAGTAAACGGCACCCCCTTTTTAGTGAGTTCATTCAATGGTGCAGCGATGGTGCTGAAATCCTTCACAAAACGACGATAGAATCCAGCAAGTCCTAGAAAACTTCGCACTTGCGTGACCGTTTTAGGAGTCGGCCAACTCTGTATTGCCTCAACCTTGGCTTGATCAACTTCAATGCCCTGTGGAGTAACAACATAGCCAAGAAAAGAGACTCGATCCGTGCAAAATGTGCACTTCTCAACGTTACCAAATAAACGTGCATTACGTAAAGCATCAAAAACAGCACGTAAATGGCAAAGGTGTTCCTCTAGTGATCTGCTATATATCAATATATCATCAAAATAGACCACTACAAATTTTCCAAAATGGGTTTCGACGGGAAATGTAAACTGCATGCATGCGAAATCGAGTCACGAAACGTAACTCTGTACCAAATACCCCGAATGGACTTCATATGCATCCCCACTCGTTTTGGCACACATCACCAATCCGTCTGACTCCGTGTTAAACTTTCCACCGAAATGGATTCTGACGGGTACTTTAAACTCCACTCGTACGAAATCGAGTGACGGAACGAAACTGAGTGCCAAACACATCGAATGGACTTCACATGTGCCCTATCTGTTTTCCGCATTGATTTTGAATCAATCCCACTAAGTGTTAAACTTTCCACCAAAGTGGGTTTCAACGGGTACTACAAACTCCACACGGACAAAATCGAGACACGCAATGAAACTGAGTGCCAACACCTCGAATGGACTTCGTATGTGCCCTACCTCATTTGGCGTACATTGAATCCTTCCCAGTCGGTGTTAAACTTTTCCTCAAAATCGAATTATGACGGGCACTGCAAACCCCATGTATGTGAAATCGAGGCATGAAATAAACTGAGTGGCAAACACCTGGAATGGACTTGACATGCATCGTATCTCGTTGTGGCACGCGTTTCGAATCCGTCCAACTCGACGGTAAACTTTCCTCCAAAATGGGTTTCGACGGGAAATGTAAACTGCATGCATGCGAAATCGAGTCACGAAACGAAACTGAGTACCAAATACCCCGAATGGACTTCATATGTATCCCCACTCGTTTTGGCACACATCACCAATCCGTCTGACTCCGTGTTAAACTTTCCACCGAAATGGATTCTGACGGGTACCTTAAACTCCACTCGTACGAAATCGAGTGACGGAACGAAACTGAGTGCCAAACACATCGAATGGACTTCACATGTGCCCTATCTGTTTTCCGCATTGATTTTGAATCAATCCCACTAAGTGTTAAACTTTCCACCAAAGTGGGTTTCAACGGGTACTACAAACTCCACACGGACAAAATCGAGACACGCAATGAAACTGAGTGCCAACACCTCGAATGGACTTCGTATGTGCCCTACCTTATTTGGCGTACTGATAGCACTAGGGGTCCCGATCTTTCGATGAGAGTGGTAGATTCGATTGGGGAAGGAGATGACGTTGACGACCCGACTACAACCATCCAAGGACGCTGCGCCTTAGCGATCGATACACCAACTCCAGAGATTGTTCGTGACCTTGTCGGCGCACGATCAACCTAACCACGAGGGTTCTTGTTCCTGCAAGCAATCGAAGAACAAGCAAGAACAAGATGAACAGCAACTCAATTGCAAATAACGATGTAAGATTCAATCGAAAACAGAGAAACGGTGGGGTTCCGAAGACAAGTATTCGGGCGGTCTAGCCGACACGCGCGAGTACAAGGCAAAGCAGCAAAAGCTAACTTAGTCTAAACAAAACCCAAACCCTAGAAGAGGGTGCGGCTGCCTATTTAAGGGTCACGGAAGGTGGAGGGTCGGCCAAAACACAAGGAAGCCAAATAGGACTCGAATTACAAGGCCCAAGGCCCACTTTGACTCGGACTGGAAAAGCGACGTGAATTGTTTTGCAGTTTCTGGTCGACTCGGATGGAATTTGGAGGTGAGGCCAGATCCATCTGAAAGCAAACTTCAAGATCTTTCCAATGAGTACTCATGGGCCCCGAGAAACCTTCTGGATCAAAAGTTACGGCCGTTTGAACTATGCGCTGTCAACAAGGCCGAATCCGAGTCAAACTCGTGAACAGGACTTGGTTTGCGCTTGACGGTTCCACTTCTATACTTGAGCTCATGTGGTTCTTCCCCATGGTTCCTAAGGACAATTAAATCATCACAAGAATTAAGTAGTATTCCATTCTTTGAAACATTTGTATGCAAACTTAGGAACGCATTCACCTGATGGTTAAGTTGACGTGCTCGCGCTCTAGTCATTGGTCCTTGTATCATAGTTTCAGTTTGATATGGAGTTGGCATGGTTGTATGCATGGAAAGGATGTCCTCATCATCCTCCCCTTCTTGCATTTGAGTCGTCCGCGACTCAAGCTCATCTTCTTCTCCCAAGTATGGCTTCAAATCGTGAGGATTAAGTCGTGACTTAGCCTTTTGACACGTAGTGCAGCGAGCAACAAAACGTTCCACATCACGTCTCATCTTTGGCCAAAAGAAATGACTAGCAAGTATGTCTTCCGTCTTCTTCACTCCAAAATGGCCCATCAGCCCACCTCCATGCGCTTCCTGTAACAACAACAAACGAACGGAGCTAGCTGGAATGCATAGTTTGTTAGCTCTAAACACAAATCCATCATTTAGAACAAATTTATTCCACGTTTTTCCCTCTTTGCAATTCAGCAACACGTCTTTAAAATCATCATCATGAACATAATGCTCCTTAATTGTTTCCAATCCAAAAATTTTGAAGTCAAGTTGTGAGAGCATGGTATATCTCCTAGACAATGCATCAGCAATAACATTCTCCTTTCCCTTTTTGTGTTTTATGACATAAGGAAAAGACTCTATGAATTCAACCCACTTTGCATGCCTACGGTTCAGTTTTGCTTGACTTCTAATATGTTTTAATGACTCATGATCCGAATGAATGACAAATTCTTTGGGCCATAAATAATGTTGCCATGTCTCTAAAGTTCGAACTAGAGCATATAATTCCTTATCATAAGTAGAATAGTTCAAACTAGGCCCACTCAATTTTTCACTAAAGTATGCCACAGGTTTACCTTCTTGCAACAGCACACCACCCAATCCAATTCCACTAGCATCACATTCTAGCTCAAAAGTCTTTCTAAAATCTGGAAGTTGGAGTAATGGTGCATGTGTTAACTTATCTTTCAATGTGTTGAAGGCGTCTTCCTGTGCATTCCCCCAAGTAAACGGCACCCCCTTTTTAGTGAGTTCATTCAATGGTGCAGCGATGGTGCTGAAATCCTTCACAAAACGACGATAGAATCCAGCAAGTCCTAGAAAACTTCGCACTTGCGTGACCGTTTTAGGAGTCGGCCAACTCTGTATTGCCTCAACCTTGGCTTGATCAACTTCAATGCCCTGTGGAGTAACAACATAGCCAAGAAAAGAGACTCGATCCGTGCAAAATGTGCACTTCTCAACGTTACCAAATAAACGTGCATTACGTAAAGCATCAAAAACAGCACGTAAATGGCAAAGGTGTTCCTCTAGTGATCTGCTATATATCAATATATCATCAAAATAGACCACTACAAATTTTCCAAAATGGGTTTCGACGGGAAATGTAAACTGCATGCATGCGAAATCGAGTCACGAAACGTAACTCTGTACCAAATACCCCGAATGGACTTCATATGCATCCCCACTCGTTTTGGCACACATCACCAATCCGTCTGACTCCGTGTTAAACTTTCCACCGAAATGGATTCTGACGGGTACTTTAAACTCCACTCGTACGAAATCGAGTGACGGAACGAAACTGAGTGCCAAACACATCGAATGGACTTCACATGTGCCCTATCTGTTTTCCGCATTGATTTTGAATCAATCCCACTAAGTGTTAAACTTTCCACCAAAGTGGGTTTCAACGGGTACTACAAACTCCACACGGACAAAATCGAGACACGCAATGAAACTGAGTGCCAACACCTCGAATGGACTTCGTATGTGCCCTACCTCATTTGGCGTACATTGAATCCTTCCCAGTCGGTGTTAAACTTTTCCTCAAAATCGAATTATGACGGGCACTGCAAACCCCATGTATGTGAAATCGAGGCATGAAATAAACTGAGTGGCAAACACCTGGAATGGACTTGACATGCATCGTATCTCGTTGTGGCACGCGTTTCGAATCCGTCCAACTCGACGGTAAACTTTCCTCCAAAATGGGTTTCGACGGGAAATGTAAACTGCATGCATGCGAAATCGAGTCACGAAACGAAACTGAGTACCAAATACCCCGAATGGACTTCATATGTATCCCCACTCGTTTTGGCACACATCACCAATCCGTCTGACTCCGTGTTAAACTTTCCACCGAAATGGATTCTGACGGGTACCTTAAACTCCACTCGTACGAAATCGAGTGACGGAACGAAACTGAGTGCCAAACACATCGAATGGACTTCACATGTGCCCTATCTGTTTTCCGCATTGATTTTGAATCAATCCCACTAAGTGTTAAACTTTCCACCAAAGTGGGTTTCAACGGGTACTACAAACTCCACACGGACAAAATCGAGACACGCAATGAAACTGAGTGCCAACACCTCGAATGGACTTCGTATGTGCCCTACCTTATTTGGCGTACTGATAGCACTAGGGGTCCCGATCTTTCGATGAGAGTGGTAGATTCGATTGGGGAAGGAGATGACGTTGACGACCCGACTACAACCATCCAAGGACGCTGCGCCTTAGCGATCGATACACCAACTCCAGAGATTGTTCGTGACCTTGTCGGCGCACGATCAACCTAACCACGAGGGTTCTTGTTCCTGCAAGCAATCGAAGAACAAGCAAGAACAAGATGAACAGCAACTCAATTGCAAATAACGATGTAAGATTCAATCGAAAACAGAGAAACGGTGGGGTTCCGAAGACAAGTATTCGGGCGGTCTAGCCGACACGCGCGAGTACAAGGCAAAGCAGCAAAAGCTAACTTAGTCTAAACAAAACCCAAACCCTAGAAGAGGGTGCGGCTGCCTATTTAAGGGTCACGGAAGGTGGAGGGTCGGCCAAAACACAAGGAAGCCAAATAGGACTCGAATTACAAGGCCCAAGGCCCACTTTGACTCGGACTGGAAAAGCGACGTGAATTGTTTTGCAGTTTCTGGTCGACTCGGATGGAATTTGGAGGTGAGGCCAGATCCATCTGAAAGTAGACTTCAAGATCTTTCCAATGAGTACTCATGGGCCCCGAGAAACCTTCTGGATCAAAAGTTACGGCCGTTTGAACTATGCGCTGTCAACAAGGCCGAATCCGAGTCAAACTCGTGAACAGGACTTGGTTTGCGCTTGACGGTTCCACTTCTATACTTGAGCTCATGTGGTTCTTCCCCATGGTTCCTAAGGACAATTAAATCATCACAAGAATTAAGTAGTATTCCATTCTTTGAAACATTTGTATGCAAACTTAGGAACGCATTCACCTGATGGTTAAGTTGACGTGCTCGCGCTCTAGTCATTGGTCCTTGTATCATAGTTTCAGTTTGATATGGAGTTGGCATGGTTGTATGCATGGAAAGGATGTCCTCATCATCCTCCCCTTCTTGCATTTGAGTCGTCCGCGACTCAAGCTCATCTTCTTCTCCCAAGTATGGCTTCAAATCGTGAGGATTAAGTCGTGACTTAGCCTTTTGACACGTAGTGCAGCGAGCAACAAAACGTTCCACATCACGTCTCATCTTTGGCCAAAAGAAATGACTAGCAAGTATGTCTTCCGTCTTCTTCACTCCAAAATGGCCCATCAGCCCACCTCCATGCGCTTCCTGTAACAACAACAAACGAACGGAGCTAGCTGGAATGCATAGTTTGTTAGCTCTAAACACAAATCCATCATTTAGAACAAATTTATTCCACGTTTTTCCCTCTTTGCAATTCAGCAACACGTCTTTAAAATCATCATCATGAACATAATGCTCCTTAATTGTTTCCAATCCAAAAATTTTGAAGTCAAGTTGTGAGAGCATGGTATATCTCCTAGACAATGCATCAGCAATAACATTCTCCTTTCCCTTTTTGTGTTTTATGACATAAGGAAAAGACTCTATGAATTCAACCCACTTTGCATGCCTACGGTTCAGTTTTGCTTGACTTCTAATATGTTTTAATGACTCATGATCCGAATGAATGACAAATTCTTTGGGCCATAAATAATGTTGCCATGTCTCTAAAGTTCGAACTAGAGCATATAATTCCTTATCATAAGTAGAATAGTTCAAACTAGGCCCACTCAATTTTTCACTAAAGTATGCCACAGGTTTACCTTCTTGCAACAGCACACCACCCAATCCAATTCCACTAGCATCACATTCTAGCTCAAAAGTCTTTCTAAAATCTGGAAGTTGGAGTAATGGTGCATGTGTTAACTTATCTTTCAATGTGTTGAAGGCGTCTTCCTGTGCATTCCCCCAAGTAAACGGCACCCCCTTTTTAGTGAGTTCATTCAATGGTGCAGCGATGGTGCTGAAATCCTTCACAAAACGACGATAGAATCCAGCAAGTCCTAGAAAACTTCGCACTTGCGTGACCGTTTTAGGAGTCGGCCAACTCTGTATTGCCTCAACCTTGGCTTGATCAACTTCAATGCCCTGTGGAGTAACAACATAGCCAAGAAAAGAGACTCGATCCGTGCAAAATGTGCACTTCTCAACGTTACCAAATAAACGTGCATTACGTAAAGCATCAAAAACAGCACGTAAATGGCAAAGGTGTTCCTCTAGTGATCTGCTATATATCAATATATCATCAAAATAGACCACTACAAATTTTCCAAAATGGGTTTCGACGGGAAATGTAAACTGCATGCATGCGAAATCGAGTCACGAAACGTAACTCTGTACCAAATACCCCGAATGGACTTCATATGCATCCCCACTCGTTTTGGCACACATCACCAATCCGTCTGACTCCGTGTTAAACTTTCCACCGAAATGGATTCTGACGGGTACTTTAAACTCCACTCGTACGAAATCGAGTGACGGAACGAAACTGAGTGCCAAACACATCGAATGGACTTCACATGTGCCCTATCTGTTTTCCGCATTGATTTTGAATCAATCCCACTAAGTGTTAAACTTTCCACCAAAGTGGGTTTCAACGGGCACTACAAACTCCACACGGACAAAATCGAGACACGCAATGAAACTGAGTGCCAACACCTCGAATGGACTTCGTATGTGCCCTACCTCATTTGGCGTACATTGAATCCTTCCCAGTCGGTGTTAAACTTTTCCTCAAAATCGAATTATGACGGGCACTGCAAACCCCATGTATGTGAAATCGAGGCATGAAATAAACTGAGTGGCAAACACCTGGAATGGACTTGACATGCATCGTATCTCGTTGTGGCACGCGTTTCGAATCCGTCCAACTCGACGGTAAACTTTCCTCCAAAATGGGTTTCGACGGGAAATGTAAACTGCATGCATGCGAAATCGAGTCACGAAACGAAACTGAGTACCAAATACCCCGAATGGACTTCATATGTATCCCCACTCGTTTTGGCACACATCACCAATCCGTCTGACTCCGTGTTAAACTTTCCACCGAAATGGATTCTGACGGGTACCTTAAACTCCACTCGTACGAAATCGAGTGACGGAACGAAACTGAGTGCCAAACACATCGAATGGACTTCACATGTGCCCTATCTGTTTTCCGCATTGATTTTGAATCAATCCCACTAAGTGTTAAACTTTCCACCAAAGTGGGTTTCAACGGGTACTACAAACTCCACACGGACAAAATCGAGACACGCAATGAAACTGAGTGCCAACACCTCGAATGGACTTCGTATGTGCCCTACCTTATTTGGCGTACTGATAGCACTAGGGGTCCCGATCTTTCGATGAGAGTGGTAGATTCGATTGGGGAAGGAGATGACGTTGACGACCCGACTACAACCATCCAAGGACGCTGCGCCTTAGCGATCGATACACCAACTCCAGAGATTGTTCGTGACCTTGTCGGCGCACGATCAACCTAACCACGAGGGTTCTTGTTCCTGCAAGCAATCGAAGAACAAGCAAGAACAAGATGAACAGCAACTCAATTGCAAATAACGATGTAAGATTCAATCGAAAACAGAGAAACGGTGGGGTTCCGAAGACAAGTATTCGGGCGGTCTAGCCGACACGCGCGAGTACAAGGCAAAGCAGCAAAAGCTAACTTAGTCTAAACAAAACCCAAACCCTAGAAGAGGGTGCGGCTGCCTATTTAAGGGTCACGGAAGGTGGAGGGTCGGCCAAAACACAAGGAAGCCAAATAGGACTCGAATTACAAGGCCCAAGGCCCACTTTGACTCGGACTGGAAAAGCGACGTGAATTGTTTTGCAGTTTCTGGTCGACTCGGATGGAATTTGGAGGTGAGGCCAGATCCATCTGAAAGTAGACTTCAAGATCTTTCCAATGAGTACTCATGGGCCCCGAGAAACCTTCTGGATCAAAAGTTACGGCCGTTTGAACTATGCGCTGTCAACAAGGCCGAATCCGAGTCAAACTCGTGAACAGGACTTGGTTTGCGCTTGACGGTTCCACTTCTATACTTGAGCTCATGTGGTTCTTCCCCATGGTTCCTAAGGACAATTAAATCATCACAAGAATTAAGTAGTATTCCATTCTTTGAAACATTTGTATGCAAACTTAGGAACGCATTCACCTGATGGTTAAGTTGACGTGCTCGCGCTCTAGTCATTGGTCCTTGTATCATAGTTTCAGTTTGATATGGAGTTGGCATGGTTGTATGCATGGAAAGGATGTCCTCATCATCCTCCCCTTCTTGCATTTGAGTCGTCCGCGACTCAAGCTCATCTTCTTCTCCCAAGTATGGCTTCAAATCGTGAGGATTAAGTCGTGACTTAGCCTTTTGACACGTAGTGCAGCGAGCAACAAAACGTTCCACATCACGTCTCATCTTTGGCCAAAAGAAATGACTAGCAAGTATGTCTTCCGTCTTCTTCACTCCAAAATGGCCCATCAGCCCACCTCCATGCGCTTCCTGTAACAACAACAAACGAACGGAGCTAGCTGGAATGCATAGTTTGTTAGCTCTAAACACAAATCCATCATTTAGAACAAATTTATTCCACGTTTTTCCCTCTTTGCAATTCAGCAACACGTCTTTAAAATCATCATCATGAACATAATGCTCCTTAATTGTTTCCAATCCAAAAATTTTGAAGTCAAGTTGTGAGAGCATGGTATATCTCCTAGACAATGCATCAGCAATAACATTCTCCTTTCCCTTTTTGTGTTTTATGACATAAGGAAAAGACTCTATGAATTCAACCCACTTTGCATGCCTACGGTTCAGTTTTGCTTGACTTCTAATATGTTTTAATGACTCATGATCCGAATGAATGACAAATTCTTTGGGCCATAAATAATGTTGCCATGTCTCTAAAGTTCGAACTAGAGCATATAATTCCTTATCATAAGTAGAATAGTTCAAACTAGGCCCACTCAATTTTTCACTAAAGTATGCCACAGGTTTACCTTCTTGCAACAGCACACCACCCAATCCAATTCCACTAGCATCACATTCTAGCTCAAAAGTCTTTCTAAAATCTGGAAGTTGGAGTAATGGTGCATGTGTTAACTTATCTTTCAATGTGTTGAAGGCGTCTTCCTGTGCATTCCCCCAAGTAAACGGCACCCCCTTTTTAGTGAGTTCATTCAATGGTGCAGCGATGGTGCTGAAATCCTTCACAAAACGACGATAGAATCCAGCAAGTCCTAGAAAACTTCGCACTTGCGTGACCGTTTTAGGAGTCGGCCAACTCTGTATTGCCTCAACCTTGGCTTGATCAACTTCAATGCCCTGTGGAGTAACAACATAGCCAAGAAAAGAGACTCGATCCGTGCAAAATGTGCACTTCTCAACGTTACCAAATAAACGTGCATTACGTAAAGCATCAAAAACAGCACGTAAATGGCAAAGGTGTTCCTCTAGTGATCTGCTATATATCAATATATCATCAAAATAGACCACTACAAATTTTCCAAAATGGGTTTCGACGGGAAATGTAAACTGCATGCATGCGAAATCGAGTCACGAAACGTAACTCTGTACCAAATACCCCGAATGGACTTCATATGCATCCCCACTCGTTTTGGCACACATCACCAATCCGTCTGACTCCGTGTTAAACTTTCCACCGAAATGGATTCTGACGGGTACTTTAAACTCCACTCGTACGAAATCGAGTGACGGAACGAAACTGAGTGCCAAACACATCGAATGGACTTCACATGTGCCCTATCTGTTTTCCGCATTGATTTTGAATCAATCCCACTAAGTGTTAAACTTTCCACCAAAGTGGGTTTCAACGGGTACTACAAACTCCACACGGACAAAATCGAGACACGCGAATGAAACTGAGTGCCAACACCTCGAATGGACTTCGTATGTGCCCTACCTCATTTGGCGTACATTGAATCCTTCCCAGTCGGTGTTAAACTTTTCCTCAAAATCGAATTATGACGGGCACTGCAAACCCCATGTATGTGAAATCGAGGCATGAAATAAACTGAGTGGCAAACACCTTGAATGGACTTGACATGCATCGTATCTCGTTGTGGCACGCGTTTCGAATCCGTCCAACTCGACGGTAAACTTTCCTCCAAAATGGGTTTCGACGGGAAATGTAAACTGCATGCATGCGAAATCGAGTCACGAAACGTAACTCTGTACCAAATACCCCGAATGGACTTCATATGTATCCCCACTCGTTTTGGCACACATCACCAATCCGTCTGACTCCGTGTTAAACTTTCCACCGAAATGGATTCTGACGGGTACCTTAAACTCCACTCGTACGAAATCGAGTGACGGAACGAAACTGAGTGCCAAACACATCGAATGGACTTCACATGTGCCCTATCTGTTTTCCGCATTGATTTTGAATCAATCCCACTAAGTGTTAAACTTTCCACCAAAGTGGGTTTCAACGGGTACTACAAACTCCACACGGACAAAATCGAGACACGCAATGAAACTGAGTGCCAACACCTCGAATGGACTTCGTATGTGCCCTACCTTATTTGGCGTACTGATAGCACTAGGGGTCCCGATCTTTCGATGAGAGTGGTAGATTCGATTGGGGAAGGAGATGACGTTGACGACCCGACTACAACCATCCAAGGACGCTGCGCCTTAGCGATCGATACACCAACTCCAGAGATTGTTCGTGACCTTGTCGGCGCACGATCAACCTAACCACGAGGGTTCTTGTTCCTGCAAGCAATCGAAGAACAAGCAAGAACAAGATGAACAGCAACTCAATTGCAAATAACGATGTAAGATTCAATCGAAAACAGAGAAACGGTGGGGTTCCGAAGACAAGTATTCGGGCGGTCTAGCCGACACGCGCGAGTACAAGGCAAAGCAGCAAAAGCTAACTTAGTCTAAACAAAACCCAAACCCTAGAAGAGGGTGCGGCTGCCTATTTAAGGGTCACGGAAGGTGGAGGGTCGGCCAAAACACAAGGAAGCCAAATAGGACTCGAATTACAAGGCCCAAGGCCCACTTTGACTCGGACTGGAAAAGCGACGTGAATTGTTTTGCAGTTTCTGGTCGACTCGGATGGAATTTGGAGGTGAGGCCAGATCCATCTGAAAGTAGACTTCAAGATCTTTCCAATGAGTACTCATGGGCCCCGAGAAACCTTCTGGATCAAAAGTTACGGCCGTTTGAACTATGCGCTGTCAACAAGGCCGAATCCGAGTCAAACTCGTGAACAGGACTTGGTTTGCGCTTGACGGTTCCACTTCTATACTTGAGCTCATGTGGTTCTTCCCCATGGTTCCTAAGGACAATTAAATCATCACAAGAATTAAGTAGTATTCCATTCTTTGAAACATTTGTATGCAAACTTAGGAACGCATTCACCTGATGGTTAAGTTGACGTGCTCGCGCTCTAGTCATTGGTCCTTGTATCATAGTTTCAGTTTGATATGGAGTTGGCATGGTTGTATGCATGGAAAGGATGTCCTCATCATCCTCCCCTTCTTGCATTTGAGTCGTCCGCGACTCAAGCTCATCTTCTTCTCCCAAGTATGGCTTCAAATCGTGAGGATTAAGTCGTGACTTAGCCTTTTGACACGTAGTGCAGCGAGCAACAAAACGTTCCACATCACGTCTCATCTTTGGCCAAAAGAAATGACTAGCAAGTATGTCTTCCGTCTTCTTCACTCCAAAATGGCCCATCAGCCCACCTCCATGCGCTTCCTGTAACAACAACAAACGAACGGAGCTAGCTGGAATGCATAGTTTGTTAGCTCTAAACACAAATCCATCATTTAGAACAAATTTATTCCACGTTTTTCCCTCTTTGCAATTCAGCAACACGTCTTTAAAATCATCATCATGAACATAATGCTCCTTAATTGTTTCCAATCCAAAAATTTTGAAGTCAAGTTGTGAGAGCATGGTATATCTCCTAGACAATGCATCAGCAATAACATTCTCCTTTCCCTTTTTGTGTTTTATGACATAAGGAAAAGACTCTATGAATTCAACCCACTTTGCATGCCTACGGTTCAGTTTTGCTTGACTTCTAATATGTTTTAATGACTCATGATCCGAATGAATGACAAATTCTTTGGGCCATAAATAATGTTGCCATGTCTCTAAAGTTCGAACTAGAGCATATAATTCCTTATCATAAGTAGAATAGTTCAAACTAGGCCCACTCAATTTTTCACTAAAGTATGCCACAGGTTTACCTTCTTGCAACAGCACACCACCCAATCCAATTCCACTAGCATCACATTCTAGCTCAAAAGTCTTTCTAAAATCTGGAAGTTGGAGTAATGGTGCATGTGTTAACTTATCTTTCAATGTGTTGAAGGCGTCTTCCTGTGCATTCCCCCAAGTAAACGGCACCCCCTTTTTAGTGAGTTCATTCAATGGTGCAGCGATGGTGCTGAAATCCTTCACAAAACGACGATAGAATCCAGCAAGTCCTAGAAAACTTCGCACTTGCGTGACCGTTTTAGGAGTCGGCCAACTCTGTATTGCCTCAACCTTGGCTTGATCAACTTCAATGCCCTGTGGAGTAACAACATAGCCAAGAAAAGAGACTCGATCCGTGCAAAATGTGCACTTCTCAACGTTACCAAATAAACGTGCATTACGTAAAGCATCAAAAACAGCACGTAAATGGCAAAGGTGTTCCTCTAGTGATCTGCTATATCAATATATCATCAAAATAGACCACTACAAATTTTCCAAAATGGGTTTCGACGGGAAATGTAAACTGCATGCATGCGAAATCGAGTCACGAAACGTAACTCTGTACCAAATACCCCGAATGGACTTCATATGCATCCCCACTCGTTTTGGCACACATCACCAATCCGTCTGACTCCGTGTTAAACTTTCCACCGAAATGGATTCTGACGGGTACTTTAAACTCCACTCGTACGAAATCGAGTGACGGAACGAAACTGAGTGCCAAACACATCGAATGGACTTCACATGTGCCCTATCTGTTTTCCGCATTGATTTTGAATCAATCCCACTAAGTGTTAAACTTTCCACCAAAGTGGGTTTCAACGGGTACTACAAACTCCACACGGACAAAATCGAGACACGCAATGAAACTGAGTGCCAACACCTCGAATGGACTTCGTATGTGCCCTACCTTATTTGGCGTACATTGAATCCTTCCCAGTCGGTGTTAAACTTTTCCTCAAAATCGAATTATGACGGGCACTGCAAACCCCATGTATGTGAAATCGAGGCATGAAATAAACTGAGTGGCAAACACCTGGAATGGACATGACATGCATCGTATCTCGTTGTGGCACACGTTTCGAATCCGTCCAACTCGACGGTAAACTTTCCTCCAAAATGGGTTTCGACGGGAAATGTAAACTGCATGCATGCGAAATCGAGTCACGAAACGTAACTCTGTACCAAATACCCCGAATGGACTTCATATGTATCCCCACTCGTTTTGGCACACATCACCAATCCGTCTGACTCCAGTGTTAAACTTTCCACCGAAATGGATTCTGACGGGTACCTTAAACTCCACTCGTACGAAATCGAGTGACGGAACGAAACTGAGTGCCAAACACATCGAATGGACTTCACATGTGCCCTATCTGTTTTCCGCATTGATTTTGAATCAATCCCACTAAGTGTTAAACTTTCCACCAAAGTGGGTTTCAACGGGTACTACAAACTCCACACGGACAAAATCGAGACACGCAATGAAACTGAGTGCCAACACCTCGAATGGACTTCGTATGTGCCCTACCTTATTTGGCGTACATTGAATCCTTCCCAGTCGGTGTTAAACTTTTCCTCAAAATCGAATTATGACGGGCACTGCAAACCCCATGTATGTGAAATCGAGGCATGAAATAAACTGAGTGGCAAACACCTGGAATGGACATGACATGCATCGTATCTCGTTGTGGCACACGTTTCGAATCCGTCCAACTCGACGGTAAACTTTCCTCCAAAATGGGTTTCGACGGGAAATGTAAACTGCATGCATGCGAAATCGAGTCACGAAACGTAACTCTGTACCAAATACCCCGAATGGACTTCATATGCATCCCCACTCGTTTTGGCACACATCACCAATCCGTCTGACTCCAGTGTTAAACTTTCCACCGAAATGGATTCTGACGGGTACCTTAAACTCCACTCGTACGAAATCGAGTGACGGAACGAAACTGAGTGCCAAACACATCGAATGGACTTCACATGTGCCCTATCTGTTTTCCGCATTGATTTTGAATCAATCCCACTAAGTGTTAAACTTTCCACCAAAGTGGGTTTCAACGGGTACTACAAACTCCACACGGACAAAATCGAGACACGCAATGAAACTGAGTGCCAACACCTCGAATGGACTTCGTATGTGCCCTACCTTATTTGGCGTACATTGAATCCTTCCCAGTCGGTGTTAAACTTTTCCTCAAAATCGAATTATGACGGGCACTGCAAACCCCATGTATGTGAAATCGAGGCATGAAATAAACTGAGTGGCAAACACCTGGAATGGACATGACATGCATCGTATCTCGTTGTGGCACACGTTTCGAATCCGTCCAACTCGACGGTAAACTTTCCTCCAAAATGGGTTTCGACGGGAAATGTAAACTGCATGCATGCGAAATCGAGTCACGAAACGTAACTCTGTACCAAATACCCCGAATGGACTTCATATGCATCCCCACTCGTTTTGGCACACATCACCAATCCGTCTGACTCCGTGTTAAACTTTCCACCGAAATGGATTCTGACGGGTACCTTAAACTCCACTCGTACGAAATCGAGTGACGGAACGAAACTGAGTGCCAAACACATCGAATGGACTTCACATGTGCCCTATCTGTTTTCCGCATTGATTTTGAATCAATCCCACTAAGTGTTAAACTTTCCACCAAAGTGGGTTTCAACGGGTACTACAAACTCCACACGGACAAAATCGAGACACGCAATGAAACTGAGTGCCAACACCTCGAATGGACTTCGTATGTGCCCTACCTCATTTGGCGTACATTGAATCCTTCCCAGTCGGTGTTAAACTTTTCCTCAAAATCGAATTATGACGGGCACTGCAAACCCCATGTATGTGAAATCGAGGCATGAAATAAACTGAGTGGCAAACACCTGGAATGGACATGACATGCATCGTATCTCGTTGTGGCACACGTTTCGAATCCGTCCAACTCGACGGTAAACTTTCCTCCAAAATGGGTTTCGACGGGAAATGTAAACTGCATGCATGCGAAATCGAGTCACGAAACGTAACTCTGTACCAAATACCCCGAATGGACTTCATATGTATCCCCACTCGTTTTGGCACACATCACCAATCCGTCTGACTCCGTGTTAAACTTTCCACCGAAATGGATTCTGACGGGTACCTTAAACTCCACTCGTACGAAATCGAGTGACGGAACGAAACTGAGTGCCAAACACATCGAATGGACTTCACATGTGCCCTATCTGTTTTCCGCATTGATTTTGAATCAATCCCACTAAGTGTTAAACTTTCCACCAAAGTGGGTTTCAACGGGTACTACAAACTCCACACGGACAAAATCGAGACACGCAATGAAACTGAGTGCCAACACCTCGAATGGACTTCGTATGTGCCCTACCTCATTTGGCGTACATTGAATCCTTCCCAGTCGGTGTTAAACTTTTCCTCAAAATCGAATTATGACGGGCACTGCAAACCCCATGTATGTGAAATCGAGGCATGAAATAAACTGAGTGGCAAACACCTGGAATGGACATGACATGCATCGTATCTCGTTGTGGCACACGTTTCGAATCCGTCCAACTCGACGGTAAACTTTCCTCCAAAATGGGTTTCGACGGGAAATGTAAACTGCATGCATGCGAAATCGAGTCACGAAACGTAACTCTGTACCAAATACCCCGAATGGACTTCATATGTATCCCCACTCGTTTTGGCACACATCACCAATCCGTCTGACTCCGTGTTAAACTTTCCACCGAAATGGATTCTGACGGGTACCTTAAACTCCACTCGTACGAAATCGAGTGACGGAACGAAACTGAGTGCCAAACACATCGAATGGACTTCACATGTGCCCTATCTGTTTTCCGCATTGATTTTGAATCAATCCCACTAAGTGTTAAACTTTCCACCAAAGTGGGTTTCAACGGGTACTACAAACTCCACACGGACAAAATCGAGACACGCAATGAAACTGAGTGCCAACACCTCGAATGGACTTCGTATGTGCCCTACCTCATTTGGCGTACATTGAATCCTTCCCAGTCGGTGTTAAACTTTTCCTCAAAATCGAATTATGACGGGCACTGCAAACCCCATGTATGTGAAATCGAGGCATGAAATAAACTGAGTGGCAAACACCTGGAATGGACATGACATGCATCGTATCTCGTTGTGGCACACGTTTCGAATCCGTCCAACTCGACGGTAAACTTTCCTCCAAAATGGGTTTCGACGGGAAATGTAAACTGCATGCATGCGAAATCGAGTCACGAAACGTAACTCTGTACCAAATACCCCGAATGGACTTCATATGCATCCCCACTCGTTTTGGCACACATCACCAATCCGTCTGACTCCGTGTTAAACTTTCCACCGAAATGGATTCTGACGGGTACCTTAAACTCCACTCGTACGAAATCGAGTGACGGAACGAAACTGAGTGCCAAACACATCGAATGGACTTCACATGTGCCCTATCTGTTTTCCGCATTGATTTTGAATCAATCCCACTAAGTGTTAAACTTTCCACCAAAGTGGGTTTCAACGGGTACTACAAACTCCACACGGACAAAATCGAGACACGCAATGAAACTGAGTGCCAACACCTCGAATGGACTTCGTATGTGCCCTACCTTATTTGGCGTACATTGAATCCTTCCCAGTCGGTGTTAAACTTTTCCTCAAAATCGAATTATGACGGGCACTGCAAACCCCATGTATGTGAAATCGAGGCATGAAATAAACTGAGTGGCAAACACCTGGAATGGACATGACATGCATCGTATCTCGTTGTGGCACACGTTTCGAATCCGTCCAACTCGACGGTAAACTTTCCTCCAAAATGGGTTTCGACGGGAAATGTAAACTGCATGCATGCGAAATCGAGTCACGAAACGTAACTCTGTACCAAATACCCCGAATGGACTTCATATGTATCCCCACTCGTTTTGGCACACATCACCAATCCGTCTGACTCCGTGTTAAACTTTCCGAAATGGATTCTGACGGGTACCTTAAACTCCACTCGTACGAAATCGAGTGACGGAACGAAACTGAGTGCCAAACACATCGAATGGACTTCACATGTGCCCTATCTGTTTTCCGCATTGATTTTGAATCAATCCCACTAAGTGTTAAACTTTCCACCAAAGTGGGTTTCAACGGGTACTACAAACTCCACACGGACAAAATCGAGACACGCAATGAAACTGAGTGCCAACACCTCGAATGGACTTCGTATGTGCCCTACCTTATTTGGCGTACATTGAATCCTTCCCAGTCGGTGTTAAACTTTTCCTCAAAATCGAATTATGACGGGCACTGCAAACCCCATGTATGTGAAATCGAGGCATGAAATAAACTGAGTGGCAAACACCTGGAATGGACATTGACATGCATCGTATCTCGTTGTGGCACGCGTTTCGAATCCGTCCAACTCGACGGTAAACTTTCCTCCAAAATGGGTTTCGACGGGAAATGTAAACTGCATGCATGCGAAATCGAGTCACGAAACGTAACTCTGTACCAAATACCCCGAATGGACTTCATATGCATCCCCACTCGTTTTGGCACACATCACCAATCCGTCTGACTCCGTGTTAAACTTTCCACCGAAATGGATTCTGACGGGTACCTTAAACTCCACTCGTACGAAATCGAGTGACGGAACGAAACTGAGTGCCAAACACATCGAATGGACTTCACATGTGCCCTATCTGTTTTCCGCATTGATTTTGAATCAATCCCACTAAGTGTTAAACTTTCCACCAAAGTGGGTTTCAACGGGTACTACAAACTCCACACGGACAAAATCGAGACACGCAATGAAACTGAGTGCCAACACCTCGAATGGACTTCGTATGTGCCCTACCTCATTTGGCGTACATTGAATCCTTCCCAGTCGGTGTTAAACTTTTCCTCAAAATCGAATTATGACGGGCACTGCAAACCCCATGTATGTGAAATCGAGGCATGAAATAAACTGAGTGGCAAACACCTGGAATGGACTTGACATGCATCGTATCTCGTTGTGGCACGCGTTTCGAATCCGTCCAACTCGACGGTAAACTTTCCTCCAAAATGGGTTTCGACGGGAAATGTAAACTGCATGCATGCGAAATCGAGTCACGAAACGAAACTGAGTACCAAATACCCCGAATGGACTTCATATGTATCCCCACTCGTTTTGGCACACATCACCAATCCGTCTGACTCCGTGTTAAACTTTCCACCGAAATGGATTCTGACGGGTACCTTAAACTCCACTCGTACGAAATCGAGTGACGGAACGAAACTGAGTGCCAAACACATCGAATGGACTTCACATGTGCCCTATCTGTTTTCCGCATTGATTTTGAATCAATCCCACTAAGTGTTAAACTTTCCACCAAAGTGGGTTTCAACGGGTACTACAAACTCCACACGGACAAAATCGAGACACGCAATGAAACTGAGTGCCAACACCTCGAATGGACTTCGTATGTGCCCTACCTTATTTGGCGTACATTGAATCCTTCCCAGTCGGTGTTAAACTTTTCCTCAAAATCGAATTATGACGGGCACTGCAAACCCCATGTATGTGAAATCGAGGCATGAAATAAACTGAGTGGCAAACACCTGGAATGGACTTGACATGCATCGTATCTCGTTGTGGCACGCGTTTCGAATCCGTCCAACTCGACGGTAAACTTTCCTCCAAAATGGGTTTCGACGGGAAATGTAAACTGCATGCATGCGAAATCGAGTCACGAAACGAAACTGAGTACCAAATACCCCGAATGGACTTCATATGTATCCCCACTCGTTTTGGCACACATCACCAATCCGTCTGACTCCGTGTTAAACTTTCCACCGAAATGGATTCTGACGGGTACCTTAAACTCCACTCGTACGAAATCGAGTGACGGAACGAAACTGAGTGCCAAACACATCGAATGGACTTCACATGTGCCCTATCTGTTTTCCGCATTGATTTTGAATCAATCCCACTAAGTGTTAAACTTTCCACCAAAGTGGGTTTCAACGGGTACTACAAACTCCACACGGACAAAATCGAGACACGCAATGAAACTGAGTGCCAACACCTCGAATGGACTTCGTATGTGCCCTACCTTATTTGGCGTACATTGAATCCTTCCCAGTCGGTGTTAAACTTTTCCTCAAAATCGAATTATGACGGGCACTGCAAACCCCATGTATGTGAAATCGAGGCATGAAATAAACTGAGTGGCAAACACCTGGAATGGACATGACATGCATCGTATCTCGTTGTGGCACACGTTTCGAATCCGTCCAACTCGACGGTAAACTTTCCTCCAAAATGGGTTTCGACGGGAAATGTAAACTGCATGCATGCGAAATCGAGTCACGAAACGTAACTCTGTACCAAATACCCCGAATGGACTTCATATGCATCCCCACTCGTTTTGGCACACATCACCAATCCGTCTGACTCCGTGTTAAACTTTCCACCGAAATGGATTCTGACGGGTACCTTAAACTCCACTCGTACGAAATCGAGTGACGGAACGAAACTGAGTGCCAAACACATCGAATGGACTTCACATGTGCCCTATCTGTTTTCCGCATTGATTTTGAATCAATCCCACTAAGTGTTAAACTTTCCACCAAAGTGGGTTTCAACGGGTACTACAAACTCCACACGGACAAAATCGAGACACGCAATGAAACTGAGTGCCAACACCTCGAATGGACTTCGTATGTGCCCTACCTTATTTGGCGTACATTGAATCCTTCCCAGTCGGTGTTAAACTTTTCCTCAAAATCGAATTATGACGGGCACTGCAAACCCCATGTATGTGAAATCGAGGCATGAAATAAACTGAGTGGCAAACACCTGGAATGGACATGACATGCATCGTATCTCGTTGTGGCACGCGTTTCGAATCCGTCCAACTCGACGGTAAACTTTCCTCCAAAATGGGTTTCGACGGGAAATGTAAACTGCATGCATGCGAAATCGAGTCACGAAACGTAACTCTGAGTACCAAATACCCCGAATGGACTTCATATGCATCCCCACTCGTTTTGGCACACATCACCAATCCGTCTGACTCCGTGTTAAACTTTCCACCGAAATGGATTCTGACGGGTACCTTAAACTCCACTCGTACGAAATCGAGTGACGGAACGAAACTGAGTGCCAAACACATCGAATGGACTTCACATGTGCCCTATCTGTTTTCCGCATTGATTTTGAATCAATCCCACTAAGTGTTAAACTTTCCACCAAAGTGGGTTTCAACGGGTACTACAAACTCCACACGGACAAAATCGAGACACGCAATGAAACTGAGTGCCAACACCTCGAATGGACTTCGTATGTGCCCTACCTCATTTGGCGTACATTGAATCCTTCCCAGTCGGTGTTAAACTTTTCCTCAAAATCGAATTATGACGGGCACTGCAAACCCCATGTATGTGAAATCGAGGCATGAAATAAACTGAGTGGCAAACACCTGGAATGGACATTGACATGCATCGTATCTCGTTGTGGCACGCGTTTCGAATCCGTCCAACTCGACGGTAAACTTTCCTCCAAAATGGGTTTCGACGGGAAATGTAAACTGCATGCATGCGAAATCGAGTCACGAAACGAAACTCTGAGTACCAAATACCCCGAATGGACTTCATATGTATCCCCACTCGTTTTGGCACACATCACCAATCCGTCTGACTCCGTGTTAAACTTTCCACCGAAATGGATTCTGACGGGTACCTTAAACTCCACTCGTACGAAATCGAGTGACGGAACGAAACTGAGTGCCAAACACATCGAATGGACTTCACATGTGCCCTATCTGTTTTCCGCATTGATTTTGAATCAATCCCACTAAGTGTTAAACTTTCCACCAAAGTGGGTTTCAACGGGTACTACAAACTCCACACGGACAAAATCGAGACACGCAATGAAACTGAGTGCCAACACCTCGAATGGACTTCGTATGTGCCCTACCTTATTTGGCGTACATTGAATCCTTCCCAGTCGGTGTTAAACTTTTCCTCAAAATCGAATTATGACGGGCACTGCAAACCCCATGTATGTGAAATCGAGGCATGAAATAAACTGAGTGGCAAACACCTGGAATGGACATGACATGCATCGTATCTCGTTGTGGCACACGTTTCGAATCCGTCCAACTCGACGGTAAACTTTCCTCCAAAATGGGTTTCGACGGGAAATGTAAACTGCATGCATGCGAAATCGAGTCACGAAACGTAACTCTGTACCAAATACCCCGAATGGACTTCATATGCATCCCCACTCGTTTTGGCACACATCACCAATCCGTCTGACTCCGTGTTAAACTTTCCACCGAAATGGATTCTGACGGGTACCTTAAACTCCACTCGTACGAAATCGAGTGACGGAACGAAACTGAGTGCCAAACACATCGAATGGACTTCACATGTGCCCTATCTGTTTTCCGCATTGATTTTGAATCAATCCCACTAAGTGTTAAACTTTCCACCAAAGTGGGTTTCAACGGGTACTACAAACTCCACACGGACAAAATCGAGACACGCAATGAAACTGAGTGCCAACACCTCGAATGGACTTCGTATGTGCCCTACCTTATTTGGCGTACATTGAATCCTTCCCAGTCGGTGTTAAACTTTTCCTCAAAATCGAATTATGACGGGCACTGCAAACCCCATGTATGTGAAATCGAGGCATGAAATAAACTGAGTGGCAAACACCTGGAATGGACATTGACATGCATCGTATCTCGTTGTGGCACGCGTTTCGAATCCGTCCAACTCGACGGTAAACTTTCCTCCAAAATGGGTTTCGACGGGAAATGTAAACTGCATGCATGCGAAATCGAGTCACGAAACGTAACTCTGTACCAAATACCCCGAATGGACTTCATATGCATCCCCACTCGTTTTGGCACACATCACCAATCCGTCTGACTCCGTGTTAAACTTTCCACCGAAATGGATTCTGACGGGTACCTTAAACTCCACTCGTACGAAATCGAGTGACGGAACGAAACTGAGTGCCAAACACATCGAATGGACTTCACATGTGCCCTATCTGTTTTCCGCATTGATTTTGAATCAATCCCACTAAGTGTTAAACTTTCCACCAAAGTGGGTTTCAACGGGTACTACAAACTCCACACGGACAAAATCGAGACACGCAATGAAACTGAGTGCCAACACCTCGAATGGACTTCGTATGTGCCCTACCTTATTTGGCGTACATTGAATCCTTCCCAGTCGGTGTTAAACTTTTCCTCAAAATCGAATTATGACGGGCACTGCAAACCCCATGTATGTGAAATCGAGGCATGAAATAAACTGAGTGGCAAACACCTGGAATGGACATTGACATGCATCGTATCTCGTTGTGGCACGCGTTTCGAATCCGTCCAACTCGACGGTAAACTTTCCTCCAAAATGGGTTTCGACGGGAAATGTAAACTGCATGCATGCGAAATCGAGTCACGAAACGTAAACTGAGTACCAAATACCCCGAATGGACTTCATATGTATCCCCACTCGTTTTGGCACACATCACCAATCCGTCTGACTCCGTGTTAAACTTTCCACCGAAATGGATTCTGACGGGTACCTTAAACTCCACTCGTACGAAATCGAGTGACGGAACGAAACTGAGTGCCAAACACATCGAATGGACTTCACATGTGCCCTATCTGTTTTCCGCATTGATTTTGAATCAATCCCACTAAGTGTTAAACTTTCCACCAAAGTGGGTTTCAACGGGTACTACAAACTCCACACGGACAAAATCGAGACACGCAATGAAACTGAGTGCCAACACCTCGAATGGACTTCGTATGTGCCCTACCTTATTTGGCGTACATTGAATCCTTCCCAGTCGGTGTTAAACTTTTCCTCAAAATCGAATTATGACGGGCACTGCAAACCCCATGTATGTGAAATCGAGGCATGAAATAAACTGAGTGGCAAACACCTGGAATGGACATTGACATGCATCGTATCTCGTTGTGGCACGCGTTTCGAATCCGTCCAACTCGACGGTAAACTTTCCTCCAAAATGGGTTTCGACGGGAAATGTAAACTGCATGCATGCGAAATCGAGTCACGAAACGTAACTCTGTACCAAATACCCCGAATGGACTTCATATGTATCCCCACTCGTTTTGGCACACATCACCAATCCGTCTGACTCCGTGTTAAACTTTCCACCGAAATGGATTCTGACGGGTACCTTAAACTCCACTCGTACGAAATCGAGTGACGGAACGAAACTGAGTGCCAAACACATCGAATGGACTTCACATGTGCCCTATCTGTTTTCCGCATTGATTTTGAATCAATCCCACTAAGTGTTAAACTTTCCACCAAAGTGGGTTTCAACGGG
Organism: Dendrocalamus latiflorus; assembly: GCA_017311315.1. Lineage (NCBI taxonomy): Eukaryota > Viridiplantae > Streptophyta > Magnoliopsida > Poales > Poaceae > Dendrocalamus > Dendrocalamus latiflorus. Next base: position 37,565,038 of record CM029660.1, read on the forward strand.
TACTACAAACTCCACACGGACAAAATCGAGACACGCAATGAAACTGAGTGCCAACACCTCGAATGGACTTCGTATGTGCCCTACCTTATTTGGCGTACATTGAATCCTTCCCAGTCGGTGTTAAACTTTTCCTCAAAATCGAATTATGACGGGCACTGCAAACCCCATGTATGTGAAATCGAGGCATGAAATAAACTGAGTGGCAAACACCTGGAATGGACATGACATGCATCGTATCTCGTTGTGGCACACGTTTCGAATCCGTCCAACTCGACGGTAAACTTTCCTCCAAAATGGGTTTCGACGGGAAATGTAAACTGCATGCATGCGAAATCGAGTCACGAAACGTAAACTGAGTACCAAATACCCCGAATGGACTTCATATGCATCCCCACTCGTTTTGGCACACATCACCAATCCGTCTGACTCCGTGTTAAACTTTCCACCGAAATGGATTCTGACGGGTACCTTAAACTCCACTCGTACGAAATCGAGTGACGGAACGAAACTGAGTGCCAAACACATCGAATGGACTTCACATGTGCCCTATCTGTTTTCCGCATTGATTTTGAATCAATCCCACTAAGTGTTAAACTTTCCACCAAAGTGGGTTTCAACGGGTACTACAAACTCCACACGGACAAAATCGAGACACGCAATGAAACTGAGTGCCAACACCTCGAATGGACTTCGTATGTGCCCTACCTTATTTGGCGTACATTGAATCCTTCCCAGTCGGTGTTAAACTTTTCCTCAAAATCGAATTATGACGGGCACTGCAAACCCCATGTATGTGAAATCGAGGCATGAAATAAACTGAGTGGCAAACACCTGGAATGGACTTGACATGCATCGTATCTCGTTTTGGCACGCGTTTCGAATCCGTCCAACTCGACGGTAAACTTTCCTCCAAAATGGGTTTCGACGGGAAATGTAAACTGCATGCATGCGAAATCGAGTCACGAAACGTAACTCTGTACCAAATACCCCGAATGGACTTCATATGCATCCCCACTCGTTTTGGCACACATCACCAATCCGTCTGACTCCGTGTTAAACTTTCCACCGAAATGGATTCTGACGGGTACCTTAAACTCCACTCGTACGAAATCGAGTGACGGAACGAAACTGAGTGCCAAACACATCGAATGGACTTCACATGTGCCCTATCTGTTTTCCGCATTGATTTTGAATCAATCCCACTAAGTGTTAAACTTTCCACCAAAGTGGGTTTCAACGGGTACTACAAACTCCACACGGACAAAATCGAGACACGCAATGAAACTGAGTGCCAACACCTCGAATGGACTTCGTATGTGCCCTACCTCATTTGGCGTACATTGAATCCTTCCCAGTCGGTGTTAAACTTTTCCTCAAAATCGAATTATGACGGGCACTGCAAACCCCATGTATGTGAAATCGAGGCATGAAATAAACTGAGTGGCAAACACCTGGAATGGACATTGACATGCATCGTATCTCGTTGTGGCACAGCGTTTCGAATCCGTCCAACTCGACGGTAAACTTTCCTCCAAAATGGGTTTCGACGGGAAATGTAAACTGCATGCATGCGAAATCGAGTCACGAAACGTAACTCTAGTACCAAATACCCCGAATGGACTTCATATGTATCCCCACTCGTTTTGGCACACATCACCAATCCGTCTGACTCCGTGTTAAACTTTCCACCGAAATGGATTCTGACGGGTACCTTAAACTCCACTCGTACGAAATCGAGTGACGGAACGAAACTGAGTGCCAAACACATCGAATGGACTTCACATGTGCCCTATCTGTTTTCCGCATTGATTTTGAATCAATCCCACTAAGTGTTAAACTTTCCACCAAAGTGGGTTTCAACGGGTACTACAAACTCCACACGGACAAAATCGAGACACGCAATGAAACTGAGTGCCAACACCTCGAATGGACTTCGTATGTGCCCTACCTTATTTGGCGTACATTGAATCCTTCCCAGTCGGTGTTAAACTTTTCCTCAAAATCGAATTATGACGGGCACTGCAAACCCCATGTATGTGAAATCGAGGCATGAAATAAACTGAGTGGCAAACACCTGGAATGGACATTGACATGCATCGTATCTCGTTGTGGCACACGTTTCGAATCCGTCCAACTCGACGGTAAACTTTCCTCCAAAATGGGTTTCGACGGGAAATGTAAACTGCATGCATGCGAAATCGAGTCACGAAACGTAACTCTGAGTACCAAATACCCCGAATGGACTTCATATGCATCCCCACTCGTTTTGGCACACATCACCAATCCGTCTGACTCCGTGTTAAACTTTCCACCGAAATGGATTCTGACGGGTACCTTAAACTCCACTCGTACGAAATCGAGTGACGGAACGAAACTGAGTGCCAAACACATCGAATGGACTTCACATGTGCCCTATCTGTTTTCCGCATTGATTTTGAATCAATCCCACTAAGTGTTAAACTTTCCACCAAAGTGGGTTTCAACGGGTACTACAAACTCCACACGGACAAAATCGAGACACGCAATGAAACTGAGTGCCAACACCTCGAATGGACTTCGTATGTGCCCTACCTCATTTGGCGTACATTGAATCCTTCCCAGTCGGTGTTAAACTTTTCCTCAAAATCGAATTATGACGGGCACTGCAAACCCCATGTATGTGAAATCGAGGCATGAAATAAACTGAGTGGCAAACACCTGGAATGGACTTGACATGCATCGTATCTCGTTGTGGCACGCGTTTCGAATCCGTCCAACTCGACGGTAAACTTTCCTCCAAAATGGGTTTCGACGGGAAATGTAAACTGCATGCATGCGAAATCGAGTCACGAAACGTAAACTCTGTACCAAATACCCCGAATGGACTTCATATGCATCCCCACTCGTTTTGGCACACATCACCAATCCGTCTGACTCCGTGTTAAACTTTCCACCGAAATGGATTCTGACGGGTACCTTAAACTCCACTCGTACGAAATCGAGTGACGGAACGAAACTGAGTGCCAAACACATCGAATGGACTTCACATGTGCCCTATCTGTTTTCCGCATTGATTTTGAATCAATCCCACTAAGTGTTAAACTTTCCACCAAAGTGGGTTTCAACGGGTACTACAAACTCCACACGGACAAAATCGAGACACGCAATGAAACTGAGTGCCAACACCTCGAATGGACTTCGTATGTGCCCTACCTCATTTGGCGTACATTGAATCCTTCCCAGTCGGTGTTAAACTTTTCCTCAAAATCGAATTATGACGGGCACTGCAAACCCCATGTATGTGAAATCGAGGCATGAAATAAACTGAGTGGCAAACACCTTGAATGGACTTGACATGCATCGTATCTCGTTGTGGCACGCGTTTCGAATCCGTCCAACTCGACGGTAAACTTTCCTCCAAAATGGGTTTCGACGGGAAATGTAAACTGCATGCATGCGAAATCGAGTCACGAAACGAAACTGAGTACCAAATACCCCGAATGGACTTCATATGTATCCCCACTCGTTTTGGCACACATCACCAATCCGTCTGACTCCGTGTTAAACTTTCCACCGAAATGGATTCTGACGGGTACCTTAAACTCCACTCGTACGAAATCGAGTGACGGAACGAAACTGAGTGCCAAACACATCGAATGGACTTCACATGTGCCCTATCTGTTTTCCGCATTGATTTTGAATCAATCCCACTAAGTGTTAAACTTTCCACCAAAGTGGGTTTCAACGGGTACTACAAACTCCACACGGACAAAATCGAGACACGCAATGAAACTGAGTGCCAACACCTCGAATGGACTTCGTATGTGCCCTACCTCATTTGGCGTACATTGAATCCTTCCCAGTCGGTGTTAAACTTTTCCTCAAAATCGAATTATGACGGGCACTGCAAACCCCATGTATGTGAAATCGAGGCATGAAATAAACTGAGTGGCAAACACCTTGAATGGACTTGACATGCATCGTATCTCGTTGTGGCACGCGTTTCGAATCCGTCCAACTCGACGGTAAACTTTCCTCCAAAATGGGTTTCGACGGGAAATGTAAACTGCATGCATGCGAAATCGAGTCACGAAACGAAACTGAGTACCAAATACCCCGAATGGACTTCATATGTATCCCCACTCGTTTTGGCACACATCACCAATCCGTCTGACTCCGTGTTAAACTTTCCACCGAAATGGATTCTGACGGGTACCTTAAACTCCACTCGTACGAAATCGAGTGACGGAACGAAACTGAGTGCCAAACACATCGAATGGACTTCACATGTGCCCTATCTGTTTTCCGCATTGATTTTGAATCAATCCCACTAAGTGTTAAACTTTCCACCAAAGTGGGTTTCAACGGGTACTACAAACTCCACACGGACAAAATCGAGACACGCAATGAAACTGAGTGCCAACACCTCGAATGGACTTCGTATGTGCCCTACCTTATTTGGCGTACATTGAATCCTTCCCAGTCGGTGTTAAACTTTTCCTCAAAATCGAATTATGACGGGCACTGCAAACCCCATGTATGTGAAATCGAGGCATGAAATAAACTGAGTGGCAAACACCTGGAATGGACATTGACATGCATCGTATCTCGTTGTGGCACGCGTTTCGAATCCGTCCAACTCGACGGTAAACTTTCCTCCAAAATGGGTTTCGACGGGAAATGTAAACTGCATGCATGCGAAATCGAGTCACGAAACGTAAACTGAGTACCAAATACCCCGAATGGACTTCATATGCATCCCCACTCGTTTTGGCACACATCACCAATCCGTCTGACTCCGTGTTAAACTTTCCACCGAAATGGATTCTGACGGGTACCTTAAACTCCACTCGTACGAAATCGAGTGACGGAACGAAACTGAGTGCCAAACACATCGAATGGACTTCACATGTGCCCTATCTGTTTTCCGCATTGATTTTGAATCAATCCCACTAAGTGTTAAACTTTCCACCAAAGTGGGTTTCAACGGGTACTACAAACTCCACACGGACAAAATCGAGACACGCAATGAAACTGAGTGCCAACACCTCGAATGGACTTCGTATGTGCCCTACCTCATTTGGCGTACATTGAATCCTTCCCAGTCGGTGTTAAACTTTTCCTCAAAATCGAATTATGACGGGCACTGCAAACCCCATGTATGTGAAATCGAGGCATGAAATAAACTGAGTGGCAAACACCTGGAATGGACTTGACATGCATCGTATCTCGTTGTGGCACGCGTTTCGAATCCGTCCAACTCGACGGTAAACTTTCCTCCAAAATGGGTTTCGACGGGAAATGTAAACTGCATGCATGCGAAATCGAGTCACGAAACGTAAACTCTAGTACCAAATACCCCGAATGGACTTCATATGCATCCCCACTCGTTTTGGCACACATCACCAATCCGTCTGACTCCGTGTTAAACTTTCCACCGAAATGGATTCTGACGGGTACCTTAAACTCCACTCGTACGAAATCGAGTGACGGAACGAAACTGAGTGCCAAACACATCGAATGGACTTCACATGTGCCCTATCTGTTTTCCGCATTGATTTTGAATCAATCCCACTAAGTGTTAAACTTTCCACCAAAGTGGGTTTCAACGGGTACTACAAACTCCACACGGACAAAATCGAGACACGCAATGAAACTGAGTGCCAACACCTCGAATGGACTTCGTATGTGCCCTACCTTATTTGGCGTACATTGAATCCTTCCCAGTCGGTGTTAAACTTTTCCTCAAAATCGAATTATGACGGGCACTGCAAACCCCATGTATGTGAAATCGAGGCATGAAATAAACTGAGTGGCAAACACCTGGAATGGACATTGACATGCATCGTATCTCGTTGTGGCACGCGTTTCGAATCCGTCCAACTCGACGGTAAACTTTCCTCCAAAATGGGTTTCGACGGGAAATGTAAACTGCATGCATGCGAAATCGAGTCACGAAACGAAACTGAGTACCAAATACCCCGAATGGACTTCATATGTATCCCCACTCGTTTTGGCACACATCACCAATCCGTCTGACTCCGTGTTAAACTTTCCACCGAAATGGATTCTGACGGGTACCTTAAACTCCACTCGTACGAAATCGAGTGACGGAACGAAACTGAGTGCCAAACACATCGAATGGACTTCACATGTGCCCTATCTGTTTTCCGCATTGATTTTGAATCAATCCCACTAAGTGTTAAACTTTCCACCAAAGTGGGTTTCAACGGGTACTACAAACTCCACACGGACAAAATCGAGACACGCAATGAAACTGAGTGCCAACACCTCGAATGGACTTCGTATGTGCCCTACCTTATTTGGCGTACATTGAATCCTTCCCAGTCGGTGTTAAACTTTTCCTCAAAATCGAATTATGACGGGCACTGCAAACCCCATGTATGTGAAATCGAGGCATGAAATAAACTGAGTGGCAAACACCTGGAATGGACATGACATGCATCGTATCTCGTTGTGGCACAGCGTTTCGAATCCGTCCAACTCGACGGTAAACTTTCCTCCAAAATGGGTTTCGACGGGAAATGTAAACTGCATGCATGCGAAATCGAGTCACGAAACGTAACTCTGTACCAAATACCCCGAATGGACTTCATATGCATCCCCACTCGTTTTGGCACACATCACCAATCCGTCTGACTCCGTGTTAAACTTTCCACCGAAATGGATTCTGACGGGTACCTTAAACTCCACTCGTACGAAATCGAGTGACGGAACGAAACTGAGTGCCAAACACATCGAATGGACTTCACATGTGCCCTATCTGTTTTCCGCATTGATTTTGAATCAATCCCACTAAGTGTTAAACTTTCCACCAAAGTGGGTTTCAACGGGTACTACAAACTCCACACGGACAAAATCGAGACACGCAATGAAACTGAGTGCCAACACCTCGAATGGACTTCGTATGTGCCCTACCTTATTTGGCGTACATTGAATCCTTCCCAGTCGGTGTTAAACTTTTCCTCAAAATCGAATTATGACGGGCACTGCAAACCCCATGTATGTGAAATCGAGGCATGAAATAAACTGAGTGGCAAACACCTGGAATGGACATTGACATGCATCGTATCTCGTTGTGGCACGCGTTTCGAATCCGTCCAACTCGACGGTAAACTTTCCTCCAAAATGGGTTTCGACGGGAAATGTAAACTGCATGCATGCGAAATCGAGTCACGAAACGTAACTCTGTACCAAATACCCCGAATGGACTTCATATGCATCCCCACTCGTTTTGGCACACATCACCAATCCGTCTGACTCCGTGTTAAACTTTCCACCGAAATGGATTCTGACGGGTACCTTAAACTCCACTCGTACGAAATCGAGTGACGGAACGAAACTGAGTGCCAAACACATCGAATGGACTTCACATGTGCCCTATCTGTTTTCCGCATTGATTTTGAATCAATCCCACTAAGTGTTAAACTTTCCACCAAAGTGGGTTTCAACGGGTACTACAAACTCCACACGGACAAAATCGAGACACGCAATGAAACTGAGTGCCAACACCTCGAATGGACTTCGTATGTGCCCTACCTTATTTGGCGTACATTGAATCCTTCCCAGTCGGTGTTAAACTTTTCCTCAAAATCGAATTATGACGGGCACTGCAAACCCCATGTATGTGAAATCGAGGCATGAAATAAACTGAGTGGCAAACACCTGGAATGGACATTGACATGCATCGTATCTCGTTGTGGCACACGTTTCGAATCCGTCCAACTCGACGGTAAACTTTCCTCCAAAATGGGTTTCGACGGGAAATGTAAACTGCATGCATGCGAAATCGAGTCACGAAACGTAACTCTGTACCAAATACCCCGAATGGACTTCATATGCATCCCCACTCGTTTTGGCACACATCACCAATCCGTCTGACTCCGTGTTAAACTTTCCACCGAAATGGATTCTGACGGGTACCTTAAACTCCACTCGTACGAAATCGAGTGACGGAACGAAACTGAGTGCCAAACACATCGAATGGACTTCACATGTGCCCTATCTGTTTTCCGCATTGATTTTGAATCAATCCCACTAAGTGTTAAACTTTCCACCAAAGTGGGTTTCAACGGGTACTACAAACTCCACACGGACAAAATCGAGACACGCAATGAAACTGAGTGCCAACACCTCGAATGGACTTCGTATGTGCCCTACCTCATTTGGCGTACATTGAATCCTTCCCAGTCGGTGTTAAACTTTTCCTCAAAATCGAATTATGACGGGCACTGCAAACCCCATGTATGTGAAATCGAGGCATGAAATAAACTGAGTGGCAAACACCTGGAATGGACATTGACATGCATCGTATCTCGTTGTGGCACGCGTTTCGAATCCGTCCAACTCGACGGTAAACTTTCCTCCAAAATGGGTTTCGACGGGAAATGTAAACTGCATGCATGCGAAATCGAGTCACGAAACGTAACTGCTGTACCAAATACCCCGAATGGACTTCATATGTATCCCCACTCGTTTTGGCACACATCACCAATCCGTCTGACTCCGTGTTAAACTTTCCACCGAAATGGATTCTGACGGGTACCTTAAACTCCACTCGTACGAAATCGAGTGACGGAACGAAACTGAGTGCCAAACACATCGAATGGACTTCACATGTGCCCTATCTGTTTTCCGCATTGATTTTGAATCAATCCCACTAAGTGTTAAACTTTCCACCAAAGTGGGTTTCAACGGGTACTACAAACTCCACACGGACAAAATCGAGACACGCAATGAAACTGAGTGCCAACACCTCGAATGGACTTCGTATGTGCCCTACCTTATTTGGCGTACATTGAATCCTTCCCAGTCGGTGTTAAACTTTTCCTCAAAATCGAATTATGACGGGCACTGCAAACCCCATGTATGTGAAATCGAGGCATGAAATAAACTGAGTGGCAAACACCTGGAATGGACATTGACATGCATCGTATCTCGTTGTGGCACAGCGTTTCGAATCCGTCCAACTCGACGGTAAACTTTCCTCCAAAATGGGTTTCGACGGGAAATGTAAACTGCATGCATGCGAAATCGAGTCACGAAACGTAACTCTGTACCAAATACCCCGAATGGACTTCATATGCATCCCCACTCGTTTTGGCACACATCACCAATCCGTCTGACTCCGTGTTAAACTTTCCACCGAAATGGATTCTGACGGGTACCTTAAACTCCACTCGTACGAAATCGAGTGACGGAACGAAACTGAGTGCCAAACACATCGAATGGACTTCACATGTGCCCTATCTGTTTTCCGCATTGATTTTGAATCAATCCCACTAAGTGTTAAACTTTCCACCAAAGTGGGTTTCAACGGGTACTACAAACTCCACACGGACAAAATCGAGACACGCAATGAAACTGAGTGCCAACACCTCGAATGGACTTCGTATGTGCCCTACCTTATTTGGCGTACATTGAATCCTTCCCAGTCGGTGTTAAACTTTTCCTCAAAATCGAATTATGACGGGCACTGCAAACCCCATGTATGTGAAATCGAGGCATGAAATAAACTGAGTGGCAAACACCTGGAATGGACTTGACATGCATCGTATCTCGTTGTGGCACGCGTTTCGAATCCGTCCAACTCGACGGTAAACTTTCCTCCAAAATGGGTTTCGACGGGAAATGTAAACTGCATGCATGCGAAATCGAGTCACGAAACGTAAACTGAGTACCAAATACCCCGAATGGACTTCATATGTATCCCCACTCGTTTTGGCACACATCACCAATCCGTCTGACTCCGTGTTAAACTTTCCACCGAAATGGATTCTGACGGGTACCTTAAACTCCACTCGTACGAAATCGAGTGACGGAACGAAACTGAGTGCCAAACACATCGAATGGACTTCACATGTGCCCTATCTGTTTTCCGCATTGATTTTGAATCAATCCCACTAAGTGTTAAACTTTCCACCAAAGTGGGTTTCAACGGGTACTACAAACTCCACACGGACAAAATCGAGACACGCAATGAAACTGAGTGCCAACACCTCGAATGGACTTCGTATGTGCCCTACTC
>CM029661.1:3000000-3184684 GCA_017311315.1 Dendrocalamus latiflorus
AGAGACTTGTTTCTATGCTTATATAACATATTTTACTAAAATGTGCATCACTTGATTTATGTAGCTTAACTTTGAAACACCAGATACCAAACTAGCAACATCATTCCCAAACTGCTCCTCTATGCTCTTCACGTTCTCAGCTGTATCATCAATAACATCATGAAGAATGCCAGCAACAACTGTATTGATTGCCTACAAGAAATGCAACAATGGGATTAGGGAAGAAAGAAGAAAATCATTCATCAATTAAAGCCTGTGAGAAATCAGTGAAGCAGTATGCATATAGAAAATGAAAGACAGAGAAACCATACTCTTTCTCCAGTGGATGGGACCAAGGCAGCTAAAATTTTCCCAGTATGTATGCAGTGTGTAACATATGGATCTCCTGTTTTCCTAAATTGCCCAATGTGGGCTGTACATGCAAATACAACTGCTTTCTGCACCTGTATCACAGGATTGAGAATGTCAAATTAAAGAGTAAAAATGATAAAGTTCATGTGGGCATATATTTATTTAAAATGTCTCTACTACTTTAACACCTTTGGATCCTCAAATATCTGGTATCCTGTCACCTCTACTCCTTCAAACACAAGAGCATCTGCACGTATGCAGAATAATAAATACGAGATAAGCAAAAGAATGAATATCAATCTTACTTAAATGGGTGCAGGGCCTGCAGGCATAGCAATTGGTTATTGGCTTATTGTAGCAACAATGTTAACTAAGCACTTAAGCAGTAAGCACCAAACCGGATTACTGTTTTATTCTGTTATACTACATAGTACATACATTCTCAAATGTTCTGCACTGTATATTTCTCTCGAATGCTTGTGAGCTACAATTTACTTTTGAGTGTTCTGTTGTATTTGTTCATGATGTCCACTTTGACTGGTTCACAAATCACAACTCAATAGTTCTTGCCACAAACTCTGAGCTAACAAATGAAACTCTGAACTGAAGGCAATCATAAGCATGAAACAACAATCATAGACCTCTACACTTGGAAGTATGAGGATATAAGTGGCAGCATTTACCATTATGTCTTCACGCCAATTCTTTTGGTACCCTGTCAAGCAAATGTGAAGGGATTCACTACCCGGTATGCCATTCAAATCTCTCACTGGCCTATATAGTACCTGTCAAATCCAAACATGAAGCTTGACATCAGCAAACTAATCGGCAGAAAATACTAGTAGCACTGCATTAGATCCAAACATAGCACTCGGCGATGAGGAAGAAAGGAGCGAGGACCGGCAGTCGCGGCGGGGAGACCTTCGTCGAGGGCGCAGGGGAGAACTTCACTGGTTGCGAGGGCGGGCTCGCCGGTTTCTGAGGCGAGGGCGAGGGAGATGGCGACGCCGCCGGCGGAGGCGCCCTGCGTGGGGTGGGGGTCGAGAAGTCCGACCGCGGGGACTCGGATGGCCGCGAGGAGCGACGGTGCGAGGGCAGCGAGAGCGAGAGCGGGGACTCGGACGGAGGCGGCGGTGAGGGAGGAGGGGGATGGCGACCGATCGCGGCGGTGCACCGGTGGAAGAGAGGGCGGCGGTGGGGAGCCCCGGTGGAGGAGAGGGCGGTGGTGAGGCAGGAGGAAGATGGTGGCGGGAAGGGAGCTCGGAAGATGGCGGCTGGCGGTGGTTGGGCGCCGGTGGGAGAGAGGGCGGCAGTGGAGAGAAGCGGTGGTGGGGCGCTGGCAGAGATGCGAGCCGGATCTGGATCTCGGGAGTCGGCGAGGAAGGAGGAGAAGAGGGTGAGGCGGCTGCTGGGGAGTGGAGTCGGGACTGGGTATTTTCGGAGTCGGGACTGGGCGACGACGCGTGGTATGGTTAGGGTTAGGGTTTTGTAACTTTTCTTATATGGCGGGTAAACGGGTGAGACGGGTACGGGTAAAGCTTACCCGTACCCGTACCCGTTTACCCGATGGGCAGAGAATTTCCCCCATTTTCATACCCGTGGGCAGAAAATACATCCCATACCCGGCTCTATTAGGGTATTTACCCACGGGTACACGGGTAAACGGGCACAATTGCCATCCCTAGCCACAACGCAAGCAGAGGAGGATCCCATTCCATCGGGCGTTCGCTTCACCTGATATGTTACCAAATTTGCGGCCTCCTCTGAGTCTCGGATTGCTACTTGCTACTCCGATTCCGATTCGTTTTCTCACAAAACTCGCTGGATTCACCGCTCAATTCCCAGTCGATGTCGCTATTTAATTGCAAGCCCGCACCACCAAATGCCACTAGCCTCTGCTCGACTCAACGCGCATTCTGTTTTTCCCCCGATGGCTCGGAAGGATCTCATCCGGCGCCGGCGGCTGGGCACGGCCCGCCACGAGGACCTCCTCAGCGCCCTCCCCGAAGATATGCTCCGCCTTGTCCTGCGCCGCCTCGACACCCGCGCCGCCCTCGGGGCGGCCGCGCTCTCCAAGCGCTGGGCCTGACTCCCCCGCGAGCTCCCTGCCCTCGATTTCAGAGTCACCAACACACTGCAGCCGCGCTACCACCGATGCGTCCACCTCCGCGGCGAGGCCAGGTTAGCAGCATCGTATCGCGAGATTGGCAAGAAGCTTGATGCCATCATCGGGCGGTACCAGCGCCGCGCCATGGCGGCTCCGTGGAGAGATTCTTGGCGAGCCGAGCTCCCCGAAGTGTCGAGAGGCTGACGGTCGGGTTCTTTGCCACCTACACCTCGGCCTCCATGAACCGCTTGATCACGAGGGCCGTCGACGCCTGGGGCGTCCAGGACCTCGAGGCTGCCACTCTTCCCACCGCGTCATGGCCGCCGCCGGTCTACAGCTTCCCCCGTGGCCGCATCAGCATGAAGCCCCGCGAGTCCCGGCTGCGAAGCCTGATGCTTACCTCCTGTTTGCCCCCGCCGCTGCAGGGGCTCCACGCCCTCACGACGCTCGTCTTGGAAGGCTTGCCGTACTCGACGCCCGCGTCCGCCTACGAAGGAGGTGTTCACCGTGCGCCCGCAGCTGCAGATGCTGCTCCTCAGGTCCTGCGAGTGCTGCGAGTGCCTCGTGGTGGTCGACGTGCCCACATCGCAAATAAGGAGGGAGCTTGCCCTGGACGACTGCGGCATCGGGTGCGCGGCGCTGGTCGCTCTGCCGGGGCCGGAGAGCCGAGTCAACCTGGGCCGTCCCAACAAGTTCGTGCTCGACCCCGTCCCGTGCCTCGCGCGTGTGAATCTCGGCTTCTGCATTGGGCCGACCTTAAGTTTTCTGCGTACCAAGTACAATCTCGACCACTAGGCCTGTTCTTTTTGGCTGCGGCTTATGACTTTTGGTTGCGACTTGTGACTTTTGAGTTATTCATATGAAAGATTACAGAGTAACTGAAACTCACGTGCAGTTTTTATTGATATAAATAAAATTGGCACAATATATATTACAATAAACTAATAAACCACATCTTAAAAAGTCCATTTTAAAACTAATTACTGTAGAAAAACCAAAAGCTAGAAAAGAACAGTCCCACTATCTTGTATGCAAAGACAACACGCCCCCGTGCATAACCAACATGTTCCTCTGGTTCGGTACAATATGCCGAAGTGGCCATTGGCTTCCCCCAACCTGAGGAGGCTACTGCTCGCCAATGTGCCGCCGACGTGGGATGTCTTGTAACAACCCACATTATTAATTAACCTTAAGCAACGAATTACCACGTTAAGCATGATTAATTATGTAATTAAGCATCTAAAAATACGGTGGAATTTAAAATTTTCTACCTAGTCGTATAAATTGAAATCAACGAGTGATAAGATAATACGTTGTTGTTCCCATTTCATCGACGTGGGTGAAGATTAAACTGTATAGACTAAAGAGAGAAAGAAAATTCAATTGCGCAGCAAGTAGAAGTATTCAACTCAATTAAATATATATATATACATATAACAGTTCGTAGTACATCAGTCATTAAATTACAATCCGTGTAGGATAAAATCAATAACATCCCTTCATCGACAATTAGAACTTATATCAAGTCCAATAAGAATATTATAAATTTCATTGCATAATAGCGACAATACGAATTATAACAAGTATACAATTCCACATAACCACCAAACAACCATCTCAACAATTAAGCAATTGCAAAACAATAGTACTCAGTCAGAAAGTACATGAATGAATTTACACCAAGATTCATCTCATACATAGATATTACATTCAAAACAATGGAGAATAGAAATTACATTTATATAAATCACGTTATTCGGTACACATCAATATTAAGAGAAAATCAAATTACATCCTGATCATTTCATACCGTAGAGACTATCATCGAACGGCCACCACACCGGTATTTCATTTGTGAGCGAACTAGTAACTGTAATACTGAAAAAGACCGAACAAAAGAAAATAATTAAAAGAAGAAATTGCCGTCAGTACCCCTGGGCTGCTAGGGCCAATGCGAGAACATCTTAGAGGCTCCCCAGACCGTCCCGGGCCGGTCGGCACCTCTCGTCTCTGTGGGTGTCATCACTCGGCGATTTCCAGAAATTAAAACCCACAATACTTACCTCAGCCCAAACCCTCAATCCATGCATTTCCTCAGCCCATTATTTTCATCCCAAAGCCACCCTCATATAAGCCTTTTTAGCCCACAAAAGCCCACAAGTGTAAATCTTTTATTCAAGCCCACAAAACCCACATAAATTCTTTCCAGCCAGCAGTACCCAGGCAAAAGCAAACCAGCAGGGAATGGTCTGAAAACCACCTTCCCCAGTGAAGCCACAACCCGGTTGTGCCCTCAGTATTCACAGGGCACCCAGAATGAAAATAGTCGAGAGCCCCCGACAAATATCTTGCGCAGCCAGTAGAGAAGAGGAGGGAAGCACCCAGACAAAGCCATCTCTCTGTATATTGTTCTCATCCCCAACCCTCAAACCATCCAGCTACCGAGAGACCGAAGACCGGGCGAGCCACCAGAGAGCAAGGCGACGGCGACGGCAGGAGGTCAACCCGCAAGCCGAAACCATCAACCCTAGGAGGCCACCCCAAGCAACCGGTAGCACCAAGCCGAAGAAGAAGATGGCTGTGACCATCACCAACCATCAACCGCAGGAGGAGAAGACCACCAGCAAGGCAACAGGACCCTAGCCAACCGGGGACAACCACAGCCGAACACAAGTCACCATCCATCCCAAAGCCATCAAAATCACTGGCAAAGGTAGCCCCAATCATCCATAAGCTTTGTATGCATTCAATACTAAACATCGCTTACCACACGCAATAAACCACAAGTAGCAATCAACTAGCGTCATTAGAGCATCACAGAACTAGCATAGAACATGCCAACCGGAAATAGGAAGAGGGAGTAGAGAGGAGTAGTAGAAGAATTTACCTCTATGCATAGTAGCATACCGACAAATCCCATTGAATCCAAGCAAAATAGCCATTAAACTATACCAAACCAACCGCAAATTAGAGAGGATTAGGGGGCAAGGCATCAGATCCGGGCCATGGGCCACGGATCTGACCGTGTTTTACCATGGGGCGCCGAGTAACAAGGCGGGGGCGGCCGGCCGCAAGGCGCGGCGTCCCTGGGGCCGGCGGCGCATGAAGACACGGCGCGTGAGGGAGGCGCCAAGCACCGGGGAGAGGCGCCGAGACGCGGGGGCGGCGGAGCCGCTGGAGGAGCGGAGCGGCGGCGCGAAGAGGCAGGGGCGCGGGAGGAAGGAGCCGCGCGGGGGTAGCGGCGGCGGCGTAGAGGAGGAGCCGAGGGGAGGCGGCGTGAGGAGAGAGCAAGGAGGCCGAGAGAGAGATAGAGAGAGGGAGCCGGCGGAGTGGGCGAGAAAGGAGGAAAAAGGAGGGGAGATGGAGAGGCGTGTAGGCGGCGGTGGGAAAAAGAGGGGAAGCAGAGGAGTCGTGGAGGTGTCGGTGGAAAATGGGAAGAGGGGAAAAGGTGCTGGCGGCGGAAGACTCAAGAAAATGGGAACGACCGGAAAGAAAAGAAGAAAGCAGTAGGGAAAATAGAGGAGGTGAAGTAAAAATGTAAAAGAATAAAATGACTAAATTAGAAACATTTATACGCCTACATTGTAGTAATCCGGTTTTAGTAATTAGTTAAAATAATTGAATTAACTGCAAATGTTTAGGGACCGTGTAATTGCATATTAGCTACTCCAACGCAATAAACATTCATTAGAAATAAGCTAAGAACTAATACAGTCCTCGGTAGTAATATAAACCTTAGAATGTGATGCATATAAATAATACCGAGTTGAGCTTAAGTAAAATGAGGAATTAGAAAACCGTCAAGCACATTTAGTAGAATTCATCTAATTACTTAAATCTGCATACTTTCAATGCCATAGATTAAGTCAGAAACTCAATATATTTCTTAAGTCGTGCAATAAATGTAACACCATCAATGGATTAAAACTGGTCTATGTGTAAATTAAAACCTGTGTATTGATATTTAAACCACTCAATGACATTTATTTACTTAGACAATTTGGTTAATAATAGTTAAATTATAGAAACCCACCCGGGTTACTCCGAAATATTAGAACCAGCTAATTGTGATCCGACAATGTAAAGCATACACATCGATTAAACCTGTACGCATAAGGATTAAATTAAAGTACTATAGTTTAAGACCCTTTCGTTGCAGACTTGAATACGCAGATAAATTGGTTTAATCATCAAAGCAATAGAAATCCACTAATCAGTATTTATAATGATTAGAATAAATAATTTGCCAGCGATAGAATAAAAGCATAACGTATGCCGATTTAATTAATGCATCGCTAATTAAGTCGTTTGAGATCGTACCTAAATACCTAATTAATCCAAATAGTATTAAATCATATAACTGTCAATATTCTTGGTTATGAAAGATGAGTCAAACGATGCCTGTAGGCTGGAATTGCATATACGAAGTAAATTGTTATAATATCAATTGAACCACTATATTGCACATTTAAATAACCAGTTAACTTTTATTAGTCGATTATAAACTATAGGAATCCATTAATAAGTATTCTAAATCATAAAAGTAAATTCATAACTATTAGAAGATTTAAAACTATATGCGACGACTAGAATAGCGAGCTAAGTCAAAATAGTAATCGTCAAGTTAAGAAATTGAATAGCAATTAAAATTACAAGCGGTGATTTAAATAGCAGTTAAGCTGTAAAAATATGCTCAGGACTACATTAAAATGTATGAATCCTATAAGGACACAAGAATGTAGTTTAATTAAGAAATTAAGTAATTGATACATGAGACCATTTTATTTTGGATCTATAATTCAACTCGTTGCGCGTACTAGTACGAGGAAATGCATTGAGTAATCTTAAGATCTAAAACGAATTAGAGAGGTGAATAAATATATACAAACTTTTAAGAAATTAAATGGACTTAATTTCATACGCGAGATTGACTAGAATACTATTCGCCATTATAATTATGCATGCATTCAAATTAACCCGTGTAGTGAAAAATTGCTAGGAATTAATAAAATACCGAGCATACATACTAAATCAACCATATATCCTAACGTTAGTACGATAATGTCGAACGACGAGTAGTGTACCGAAATTAACCTCAATTACCGTGATCAGAGTAAAAGGGAGTGACATCTTACCTTTGGAGCACAAACACATCGGTACTTCGTATTTTATTATATTCTCGTAAATTAAGTTGTAGACGATTTAATTGCAGGCGACAACCCAATCTGCGGGAGTGACTTCACCCAATCCTAATTGCATCCGAATCTATGGTTGAACTCCAGGCAAGCATTCAATTGATCAAAGTTTCTGAGTATATTTCGTAAAACAAGTATTTTTGTATTAATCTAGTATCACCCTGCATGAAAGAAATAAAAATATTTAACTCAAGCAATGGCTATAAGAAGAATGAGATAGATGGCAACTGATGGAGCAGTTGGCCATTTCTATTACGTAAGAAGGTGGGCAGAGGTTGCCAGGGCAGGTAATGAGTGGGAAGGTGTGTGACCTCTGCATAAGAATAGAATATAAGGAATTACAAACTTCATCTGTGTGAACAGACCGTACCAACCGTATCAACCATCATCCCGTTTGCGGGCGGACAGACTAGTAGCTCTATCAAGGTATTAGATTCTCCACAAGGTTGATTTTTATTTATGGGATAAGCCCAAAGGAACCGGTATAAGACCGGAGCGTAAGAACCCACAGGCGGGTTACGCATTGGCGTTATATTACGCTGGCAGGGGGGCTGGGTGAGGGTACCTACCAGCCAACGGTTATTTCGCTTTCGGTGAGTCTGCGTGAGGGTTTTGACACCGCTCCAGGCTGCCGCTGGCTGAGGATAACTGGGTGGAGATATAATTACTGAGATAGATGCAAACGTACTGTACTCTTATCTGGGCGTCGCATCTAAGGAATTGCGGAGTTCCGGGAAGCCAACAGGATCAGAGTGGTGATGGGTAAAGTGATACAAGCTTGCGCAATGCTATCCAAATCATGAATTCACGCCTGTCTCCGGGAAAGGAGAATTACGGAAACTTATGGAGGTTTTTGCTATTCATGCATATGCTCAGTAGTTTTATAAATTAATAAATTGTAATTGTTTCAAAACCAACAAACCTTATTTTCTATGTCATGGGAAAGAAAGTGAGAAAGGAAAAGAGTATAAAAATGAGCAAGAAATTGAGGATAGGAATTGCGATTCCTAAAAGTGAAAAGGATAATCATTCTGTGCATTTTGCTAATATTGCTTGCTGAGTACTTCTGTACTCACCCTTGCTATAAATCTTCCCTTTGCTTAGGAGCATGTCAGTTCAGAGGATAGCTAAGGTCAGGAGAAAGCTACCTGGGTGGATTACCGTGGACTCGTAACACAGTGGGTACAAGGTGGACACTCCGTGTGGAGTTGTTTTGGATAGGCAGTAGATAGATTATTTTTACGTCTAAATATTGTAATATTTAAGCCCTTGAAGTTTTGTAATAAATTTTAGCCCTGCGTGGCGATATTCTTGTAATATCGTGTTTGTCTCTAATTATTGTTTTGCTGCAACACCCTGATAGGCTTATTATTCGTTAGAGCGATGTTTTATCGGCTAACACGAATAATAATCCGTGGATTAGCGTTATTACCCTATGGTAATATCGCGGGTCGTCACATGTCTCGTGGCCGCGCCTCCTCGATGGAGTGACGAGGAGAAAGTTACTGTGATGAGGCAGGCAGATAAGATGGGATTCCTAGCAGTAACATGCATGTTCAAGTAGTCTTAGGATAAATGGATAATCTAAAAATGACTACCGGAGTTCTTGGATCATGGTGAAGCACGCAAGAGAAGGCAGTTGTCCAAAGAAGAAGAAGCCTTCGTTGGGTTACTAGAGCCGAGCAAGGCCCATCCCATGGCTCAAGAGACTAGCCTACCAAAATCTCTATGTCGATCTCAACCGAAACTTCGTGAAGTATCATTGAAATTCGAAACTTCGTGCCATTGTTCTAACAAAATGGTGTTTTTTAGCCACAACTCGAAACTTCGTGCCATTGTGGGATTGGGAAGCAAGCAATGTGTCAATGTTATCACGCGGATGCCATGAGAAGAGGAATTTGGTCGCTGAAGAATGTAAATAATGTCAAGGTCTGGATAGTATCCTACTAAAATGCAGTTGCATAATGTAAAACATTGCAACGGATGGTACTGTCTCGAGTAAGCATTCCATCGAGCACCTTCCGCGCGACGCGTGCCACGGAGAGCACCAGAAGCTGCGTAGGGGAAGGAGGAGTCATGGTGCTGAGCCCGGGTGCATGACCTTGTAGAGCTGCTCGGTGATGGCTGCGGCGGCGTAGGTGCCGACAAGCGGCGCGAAGGACCGGGGCGGGTGGTAGGGCTGAACGGCCGGTCCACGTACCACCTCCAAAACCGGCTCGCCATCCTCCCTCCTCGCCGTGCGCTTCCTCCCCCTCCTCCTCCCCTCCCACACGCGTTCGCTGCAACGCGGCGGACAGCACGGTGCGGCGCGACTAGCGGTGAAAAATGAACACAAATTATCTCTATTATTTAGTTATTGTATTTAATAGTGTATAAATATGATAGAATTTTAATAGTATTTAATGGGATACGAATATGATATATATTTTTTTATTTAATTAATGTTTTTCTTCTATTTATATTTGTTTTTGAATTTTTATAAAAATATGGATACAAATACAATATAGACTTTTACCGTATGAAAATATTATTTTATTCAGATTGTTTGTATATATATTCGTATTCGACGAAGTAATATATACATATTATTGCAACAAGACTAGTTAGTTGGATAATTTTTTTAATTCAATGTTAATTTGTGTTTTTAGATGAAATAAATGAATTAGAATGATTAAGTGTGATTGTACGATGATAAAATATTATTAATATATTTATATTATATAATTTATGAGGACATTCAGATTTGACCGAACTGAATAGATATTTGATTTGAATTCATATTTATTACAATATTTGATTTGTATTCAAAAAATATTTGAATTTCTATTTATTTACAGAAATATAAATATAATAAAAATACTATTTAATTTATATCTAACCCGTTTCCACTCCTAATACGACCCACCAGTACCCCGGGCACGGCGGCACGTTTAGCGTGGCTTTGGAATGGCCCGGCGAGTTTTGTTGTTTTGCTGGCTAGTTCGGATGGGCCCACAGATCGAACAGGCTGGGCCCACTGGCTCGGCCCATGTGAGTCTCCGCGCCCCGAAATTAAAACGGGGACGGAAAAAAACTCGAAATAGCCCGCGACCTCCCCCCCCCCCCCGGCCCCACCCCCCGGTCTCCTCCGCCGCCGCCCGCCGCAGCCGTCGTCGCAGGCGAGATGGGCATCAAGGTGAGTGTGGGGGGACGGCCGCCCGCTCCTCCTCCCTCTTCGTCTCTTGGATTTCAGTTTGGTGTAGCTGTTCGGTTGCGGATTTGGCGATAGGTTCCCCTCACCTTGGAACGGCGATTCGGTTTGTAGGGTTTGACGAAGCTGCTGGCGGACAACGCGCCCAAGGCGATGAAGGAGCAGAAGTTCGAGAGCTACTTCGGCCGCCGCATTGCCGTCGACGCCAGCATGAGCATCTACCAATTCCTTGTACCCGCTCCCTCATCCACAAGCGTTCCTCCCCTTTTATTTTCTTGCCACTCTGTTCCGTATTTGTTTAGGATTTCTTTGGTGCTCAATATTCCGTATTTGTGTGTCGTTGATTGCTGCTTCTACTCACGTTCAAGGAGTTGGCATAGAAAATGTGCTCTCTTAGCTTGGGTTTAGGGTTTCACATTGTTAAACCTCTGAGTGGTATGGATATGGCAAAATTGGGGGCACTTCCATTGTTCTTGCCTGCCTTCTGTTCTTAGTTCGGCTCGGCTTACAGCTAGGTTGATTAAGTTTGGAGTGACTGGCTCGGACACTGGCTGTTGTATAAAAATGAATGAAATAAAGTTAGCAAATTGTATGAATGGGGGCACTTCCATAGCTACATTGTATGAATTTGGTTTGGTTTACAGCTGGGCTGATTAATATTGGGATGACTGTCTCTAGCTTTATCTATTTTTCTTTGTTTTTTAAAGTAAAATAGCCCATTGTATTCAATATATAAACCTGTGCTTGCTTAATGAGCTTTGGTGAGGTATTAGCAAACCTTTTAACTACAGCCACGAAGTTGGGACAGGTTTCTTATTATTTCCTTGTACAGATTGTAGTTGGAAGGACAGGGATGGAAACCCTCACAAATGAGGCTGGTGAAGTCACCAGGTTCAGATAAATTTCTCTTTTCAACCATGCTTAGTATCTCAACTAGTGGGCACGGTCTCTAGTGCTAGTCTCCTATTAATTCCTTTTTAATATTTTGTTGTACAGTCATTTACAAGGTATGTTCAACCGGACAATAAGGTTGTTGGAGGCAGGAATTAAGCCAGTGTAAACCCAAAGTCCTTCATGTGTTATTATGAGGATTCTTCCATTCGTATAAAAATTATGACGCCTTTCTAAAGGGACCACAATATTGCTCATGTCATGCAGATACGTTTTTGATGGGAAGCCTCCTGATCTGAAGAAACAAGAGCTCGCAAAAAGGCATGATATGTTTCCTTTTGTCCTTAGATTTTTTCCACCACTATTTATAGGTTTGCCTATATTGTTTTTGAGATATACAATGCTATCATGTTATTAGTTATTACAACATGGTATACGTATCAGGTTCTCAAAGAGGGAGGATGCCACCAAAGGGCTGACTGAGGCAGTAGAGGTGAACTGACACTACAGCGTTTTGATCAATTTTTTTCATGCCACTGTATTATTTATTTTGTCTACTTATTCTGTTTCTTTCTTGATCCCTATCCAATGGCTCTTGATGTTTTAGGAAGGAGATAAGGACGCGATTGAAAAATTCAGCAAACGGACTGTGAAGGTGATATTCTTTATTTTCAGTTGTTAGGTTATGAAGTTTTTTGGGAAACAATCTATTCAAGAGTACTTAACACAGAATAAATACGAGGCAATTTACTATGACGCTAGAGGACCACTAAACTGGAATATCAACTGCAATTTGTTGTTTTGCATGAGTGATGGTTTGAAAGATGCAAAAAATTAGAGTCCTGAGAGTAATCTCAGACTTTTCATCTTCTTTGTCATTGATGAGCAGGTCACAAAGCAGCACAATGATGATTGTAAGCGACTATTAATACTGATGGGGGTTCCTGTTGTAGAGGTAAATTCAATTTTACTTGGTTTCATGCTTAATATGAGAGAATGAGTAAGCATATGACCATCTTGATGCAAGAAACTGTTGTATTTTTTCCTCCTAGCATAAAGGCTTTGATTTATCATGTTTTTGTTATGTTCTCGTTCAATGACTTTGCCTTCTGGTACCAATAGGCACCTTGTGAAGCAGAAGCAGAATGTGCCGCCCTTTGCATCAATGATAAGGTATTCTTAATATAGTGTACTCTAGCTTCTTGTTTTCAGCCCTTGCTTCCATTTTTTAATTAGTACCGTCTGTTTTATAGGTGTATGCTGTTGCATCAGAAGATATGGACTCTCTTACTTTTGGGGCTCCACGGTTTCTTCGTCATTTGATGGATCCAAGTTCCAAGAAAATACCAGTGATGGAATTTGATGTCGCAAAAGTATGCGTTGTTGTTAAATTCGCGGTACTTATCTTGTTGTTGCATGTATTTAGCCAATTTTTGTTTTGCAGGTTTTGGAGGAGCTTGAACTCACTATGGACCAATTCATTGACTTGTGTATCCTATGTGGATGTGACTATTGTGATAGCATTAAAGGTATCCGTGCTTTCTTGCTTCCATTCATAGTGTACCCCACAATTCCCGCATTTCTTGAATTATTTTAGCTAGTGGAGACATCTAGTTTTCTAACTGACTATTTGTGCATATCCACTAGGTATTGGAGGTCAAACAGCTCTGAAGCTTATTCGCCAACATGGGTCCATAGAAAACATTCTCGAAAATATTAATAAAGACAGGTTAATCCATTGAAAGATTTTCCTATTGATTCAATACTCAAATTAGCCTTACATTTTCTGTTATACAGCACAGTAGCCCAAACTTTATCCATTTTGAACTAATGTATTTCTTAGTCAATGGTTTTTTTCTTCTCTAATGTGTGCTGTTTTCCTTTCATTTCTAATGGCGTTTCTTGTATAGATGTTTCAATTGTTACATGTCTACTGCAGATATCAAATTCCTGAGGACTGGCCTTATCAAGAGGCTCGACGCTTGTTCAAGGAACCTAATGTTACACTGGATATTCCTGAGCTGAAATGGACCGCACCTGATGAGGAGGTACACTTGCTGACTTTGCATACTTGCCTTCAAACATCAAAGTGAACATGGCCCATTTCTTCTAATCGTCCTTCAGGGCCTTGTAAGTTTCCTGGTGAAAGAGAACGGCTTCAATCAAGATCGGGTGACAAAGGCACGCACTTTCCTTTTGGTTCTCTGTTCAATTTCTTTAAACATTTTTGTCGGCTATTTATTTATTTTTTGTGTTATATGTAGGCCATAGAGAAGATTAAATCTGCCAAGAATAAATCATCCCAAGGAAGGTGAGAATTATAGTGCATCTTCACATACATGTCTTTAAGATTGATTCCTGTGAGCCATTTTCGTTTGTTGAAGTTGATCTCACTGTACCAATTGTTCATGTAACCAGACTTGAGTCCTTTTTCAAGCCAGTGGTTAGCACATCAGCACCGCTGAAGCGAAAGGTATCACTTTAGCCTGCTCAGGAGCCACCAATTCTAGCATCATATACAACCTGATGAAATATGTTAGAACTGTACATGCTAGTGAACCACATGCTTTAACAGATCATGCCAACGGAATAATTTGATAACACAGCTATGGCCTTGTACGGCTCTGATATATCACCAGCTGGTGCACTTTGATAAACCCGGGAAAAAGGACAGTACTAACCATCGTGCTACTTGGATAGTTGAACTATTACACGCGTTCAATCATGCAATGCTCTAGCCAACAGAAACAACAACAAAAGCTGTACCCTGTAAGCCAGTGCTATAATAGTTCAAGTACGGGGCAGGCTTTATAACCTTGTGCGGCATGATTTTCCCTCAGACTCTTATAGATTGCGTTCATGTAAAATTGCTATCATCCTACGTAAGTCATAATTGCACAGCTGTGGCCGTAATTATTTTTACATGCCAGTATTCTTATAGATTGCGTTCATGTAAAATTGCTATCATCCTACGTAAGTAATATAATTGCACAGCTGTGGCCGTAATTATTTTTACATGCCAGTATTCTAGCACATGAATATCTTTGTGATATGATCGCAGGAGACTTCAGAGAAAACAACCAAGGCAGCTGCAAGCAAGAAAACAAAGGGAGCCGGTGGAAAGAAGAAATAAGTTTAATGTGCCATTGAGCAACAAAAGCTGCGGTGCGGTGGTATTTTCACTTAGATTAGTAACTGCATGTTGTAACTCATCCTTTGTTCAATGTTTTCTACGTTCCAAACTAGGTAAATTAGTTGACTTAGGGAGGAAAAAATTGGTGCCAAGTAGCAAAACTTGTCTCATGTTCATCTGTTCCTCCATCTGCTTTATCTATTGGAGATTCTTTGCTGCAATTTAGGGTAGGCTTGGTTGCTTTGTCTGCATAAATCCGGTGATGGTTGATTTCGATGGAACACACAGATTTATTTTGTCTGAGGTTTGTCCCGGGATTCTGTGTTCAACCTGGACATGTGGACATCGGCGATGGTGAGGCAGCAATACACCTGGAGTGACGACGAGAAATCCACCGCGCTGAAGCACACTGGACGGGGCATCTCGCTCGACCGTTTCAAGTACGCAAGCCACGTAGCCTCGCCCCGCTAGGCACCCGCATGCCTAAACAGGACGGAATTAGAATAAAAATAATCATGGTTTACCATTTTATCATATATATAATAACATATATATTTATCAAATAATATTATGCTAAATAGTAATGTATTTGGTAATTTTTAGCATCAAATACCAAAGACAGCATATGATAGTAAAGAAGTAGTGATTAAAATACTTACTAAAATAAAAAAAACTCGATAATAATATTAATTAGTTGAAACAAACTGAGTGAACTGAGGGCGAAACTATAGACAAAAGTTAGTCGGCATCGATAAAGTACATCATTGAACCTCAATGATCTATTAAAAGAGAACAAATGTACTTAAAGTTTTCAAATAAAAAATAGTATAATGATCAAATGTAAGTTAATGTATTATCTTTTAATGTTTATGTTCTTTCAAGTTCATAAATCGCTGAATCGTAATTTCATGAATGATATACTTATTTGTTATGTGGAGAAATAAGAATTGATGAAAATAACTAATAATGTTATGGTTTGGCGCTTTATGATCTTGAAAGAACGTAAATACTAAAAGATAATACATTAATTTACATTTGATCATTATACTATTTTTTTACTTGAAAACTTTAAGTAACTTTGTTCTATTTTAATAGGCTATTGAGGTTGAATGATGTATTTTATCAATATCGATCAACTTTTGTTTGTGTTTTCACCTTTAGTTCGTTCAGTTTGCTTCAACTAATTAATATTATTATCGAGTTTTTTTGGTAAGTATTTTGATCACTACTTCTTTACCATCATACACCGTCGTTGGTTATGTTAAAGTATTGATGCTAAAAATTACCGAATATATTACTATTTAACACAGTATTACTTGACAACTATATATGTTGTTATATATACGGTGAAGTGGTGAAGCCCGATCACTTTTGTTTTAGTTTCGCCCCCGGCAGTGTTCCAATCTCGCCCACCACGCTTCAAAATGGTATAGGTGTACCTCCTGCGGCAACACCGTCAGCTCCCGTCGAGTCGTCAACCGTACGTGCAACACCATCTTCCTGAATATTCACGTCAGCAGTGGTGGATCTACAACAAAAATAACGCGGAGGCCTTATGCTCCATATGTGTACATATTGAACTAGATATTCAATCACATTGAAAAGTTCCCTAATTCAGTTGTTGCAAAAATCAAAACAAGGCATTTTAATATTAAAGCTCTGACTCAAAAATATTTTAAAGATCATAGAATTGAAACACTAAAATCTAAATCGCAAAATTTAATACCTATTTTGATCGGCTAATCATTACTTTGTTAGCTATGAAGATCATTGAACATTTGAATATTAAAAGCAAGGAACCAGGATGAGACGACGAGTGGATAACCTCATCTATTGCCGTGACCGTCGGCCATACTGCATATAGTATACATACACTGAGATTTACTCTATTTACATACGCGCACAGTGAGATTACCACAGTGAGAAATCTAACCAACCCATCCACGCACGCAGGAGCAGGCTCTCGGACGACGGTAGCTCTGGTGGCGTGCTCGTCACCGCTGCAGACGAAAGGTTGAGTGCGCCGCGTGCCGCGTGGAGAACAGGGGAAGGTAGGTTAAGCGTTGTCTGGATCTGGCGTTGGCTACTTGGTTGGCTTGGGCCTTGCGCTGGCATTGGCTTGGAGCTGGACCGGCTGGAAGCCCATGTTCTATCGGTTTAGCCCTTGTTATTTTGTTCTTTTTTCACGGTCAGTTGATATACTGTGTAATACCAACTTAAACTTACACATTTTTTTCTTGAGTGTCTTATTTTGTCAACATTCTGTGTATTTTTCTTCCTATTTGTCAACATATTTAGGCCTTATTTCTTTTAGATAGACGTAGTATTTGACATATAGAATCACTAGTTTTTTATATATAAAGATATATACTGTTTAAACTTAGGTTTTAAGTAATAAAAATTAAAATCAGCCTATGGCCTGTACCCCACTAATCATTGTACATCCGCCCCTGCACGTCAGTTGCATGAATTCTCAACCTAGCTAGTACGCGAGCTGATCTCACCGTTTACATCATTGCAAAAAACACACAAAAAACTGAGAGAGAGACGCGTTGAATCATACAGGTGATCGATGAGTAAGAATAATAACAAAATTTGAAGTTACAAATGACGTGAAAAGAATAACGCAACGCACAGCACCGAAGGCCAGGACTTCAGTCCTATCTTACGGGGCAAAAAGGGTACACCGGCTATCCAGTAAAAGGAATCCAAGACAAGCTAAACAATGGTCAAATCGATAAAAGTTCCAAAATACGCTAACACAGAGATAGTAAAATTGACGCTTCACAGGTTCTGCATTGCATCTGATCCATCTGAATATTGATTCTCAAAAGCTTTGGAGAATCATCACGATCTTGGTCTACAGAGCTCTAGGCTTCTAGCAGAATATAATACGTACATCACCAAACAAGTCACTTCCAACAAAAAAAAAAGTTACTGACACTTCCCCCACGATGCAAAACTCTCCATGGGAGCAACAAAAATGTTCTACAATTTGCATGTGTTTGCTGTATATTCCGCCCTTGTCCAGACTATTTGTCCCAACCGTCTCCTCGCATGCCAAACTCCCATTTCTGAGGGAGGGGACCGTATATGGATGCAAACTTTGCCAAGCATTTTGTTCTGATGTCATAGTGCCTCTGGGTGTCTCGGCTGATAGCGACAGCAGAAAGCTTTGAAGTGTCAATAGCCCATGCCGGATGCACATACTCCACAGTCCTCTCAGAGCTAGCATTTGCATACAGAAAATTCATGAGCAAGTCCTCACAGTTGAAGTTCTTGTGCACATACTCCCTCCCTTCTCTAGCTTCCTCGCTCCAATACTTCTTGAAAGCAGACTCACTGTCCATGAAAGCAGCACCTGTGAGGATCAGATTGTAGCCCTTCTTGCCCCTAGCATATCGCTCGTTCCTGTACTGCAAAGGGTTACCATCTATCATCCGTGGATAAAAGCCCACCATCCGCTCAGGGTGTTCTCTCCAGACCCTGAATCCTTTCTCTATGTCACTGCAAGTCATCATGATATCATCATCCAGTTCAAGGACAGCCCGGGTCTTTATCAAAGGGTCAACCCTAAATCGGTTGTTAAGAGAGTTGATCTCTTCCACTCGTATCCTGAAAGGCACTGTGGAATCAAATGCGTCATTGCTTGGAGGGTTGCCTTTGTTCCAGACGACAACTATCTCTCTGACTGACTCACATCTGGAATAGTGTTCAACAAATAGTTTCAAGTTCCAGAGTCGAGCTTCATATGTCATCGTGACCATCGTGAATTGAGAGTGTTGCCCTTGATATGTATATGCCTCTTCAGCACCATTACCACCAAATAAGAAATGCACAGCAATGCAGACATTCACAGTACCTAACAGAGCAATCACACAAAAGAACAGTGTGTTGGACAAAGTTTTTTCATTGAGCCTTGCTTTGGTAGCAGATATAGATCTGCCAACACTGGTAGAATATCTGCGGACTTTCTGGTTGAAGCGGTGCACAGGCAAGATACGAAATAATTCATTTCTCCTAGTCAGGGGAGCCCAAAAACTTGGAGGAATGTAGCAATTGATTGCACCTTTCACAAAACCCACGAAAATGACCAGAACAATGGCTAACCAAAAACCCATGTAACCAAAGACAGACCGTCGTGTTGAATCACCTGAAGGAACGCGATCACCATCCATTACAGCGATCCATCCACCAGAGGCAAGTTGTTGCGCATCCATGTGATGGTACCTCATGCCATTCCAAGCATTCCTCCCTTTCTTTGGCTCTTCAACCCCAAGTTTTACCAGGACCTCTTTGTATTCTTCCTTGCTTAGCTTTTCAACTTTGTACAACTTAACCCTCCGTCCATAGGTACCACTGCAATCCTGACCTGGGCGATACAATGAACCTTCGAAGATGAAGAGCCTTCCACCATTTCGAGCTCCCAAACTTTTGTCAGATTTGTAAATAGGATTTTTCTTGTGCTCATTCCAAGGACCAAAAGGAGAGTTACTGTACCAAATTTCAAGCTCTGCATTCTTTTCAGTTCCATACCGTGTAAAATCCGAGGCAAAAAGCCACCAGTGTCCCTCATATTCGATTAATGAGGCGTCAATAAGTGGTTTATTGATGAGCACCTTCTCCAATGTCCATTCAAGAGGAAATTTAGTAGCACGATAAAGTCGAAGCTCCTTCTTTTTGTTCCCCTCTGGCATCATATAAATCTGCAAGTGAGGAAGTTAGTGTTTGACATAAATAGTCCGTCAGTTCTTAAGTAATAAATAAAAAGTTAAAAATCTACCTCATTCTTGTATTTGAACACGAAAGGGTAGGACAGGTGCCATTCCTCATCTAAAGCAATACCAAGAAATTCCCATGTTGCACCTTGATCGGAGCTTCTTGCAACACCAATATCACCTTGCATTGAGGTTGTTGTTTTTGTTTCAAAGAAAAGAAAGAATGTGTCCCCCTGAGATGCATAAATGTAATATCAGGTTGGGAATTCCAGAGAAAAAAAAAGCTCAGAAGAGAGCATATTATGATAAGTAGAACAAAATGCAACAGGTGCATGGATTGGACTGAAAATTGCTTCCAGACTCAAGAATGTACTCTATGGATGACTCCTAACAAATAATCATAAAGATTGCATTTCTAGGTTGGTAGAAAGCATGAACAAATCTCTCTTCTCCCATTTGGGGAAAGTCTAAAAAGTATCATGGTTTAGATGTCTTGTATGAAATCCAGCATAAATATGATCTAAAACATAAAATTATATTACCAATTATCCTAAAAACGTGTTTTTGAAGCTTGTAGAAACCACTTTATTGCACAAATCCGCTTCTGTTGTCATGCAATGTATAAGTTCTCTAACAACATTTTTTTTTGTTTGGTACTTTGGTAAATGAAAGTATGAAATCATCAATCAAATCAGTAGCATTTTAGTTATCTACATTTTCCTTGAACATAAATTTCAGAATCATGCCCCAAAAAAAACTTCAAGCACCTTTATCTATTATGTGATTATGCATATTCAACCAATGCATTATCAAGTAGGGAATGACCTTTTCACAAATCAAGTTATAGTTTAATAGTTTAAGTGTTCAGTACTTCAGTTGTGCCAAGCAGAAATGTTCCGGTGTTTTATCTTAACAAGCTTGCAATCCCAGCTAAAGTTTCCTAGGCAGTAAGTACTAGGTCATGATACACTAGCAATTCAGTCTGCACCAGGCTTAGTTAACTTTGCATTCCCGACTGGAACAGTTTGTGCAGACATACGCCATACTGTCTTTCACATGCTAATACACTGTCAAAAGAGTAAAGTCCATTACCGGTCCTTAAACTTTTTATGCTGTGTCATCCCGGCCCATAAACTTTTAAAGTATGTCATCCCGGTCCTTAAACTTTCAAAGTGTGGCAATTTCTTTTGAAAGTCTATGGACCGGGATGACACAACATAAAAAGTTCACTGCTACAACTACATAGGATATTGCCACACTTTGAAAGTTTAAGGACCGGGATGACATACTTTAAAAGTTTATGGACCGGAATGACACAGCATAAAAAGTTTAAGGACCGGTAATGGACTTTACTCCTGTCAAAAATATGATAACCAGCTACTCAGCTAGACATTATGCTCCTAAGTTCTCTCCTCTAAGCATCTGAAAGTCAAACTGCAAGCCCTTGCTAAGCTTCACTTGTAGAGGAGCTGAACTCAGAACCACTGCAATTGTCACCAATTCAGCCAATCAACCTGAATTTTACATATTTAGCTCAAAGATTTGCTGTCCTAGCTCAGCAAAGTTGCAAGGTATCCCTACATCTACACAACACTAGCACAGCAACACAATCCTATGTTAGAATGATCTCAGGGCTTTGGCCCAACGGCCAAAGCCCACCCCTTGACCGCGCCCTGATCGGGGGCGCCCAGCCCGTTTGGCTGGTGGGCCCCTGTCGCCAGCGCTATAAATACAGAGGTGGGGGCCGGGCGGCACGCATCACGAGGTTGACCGCGCCGCCGTCACCCCACCGACAAACCCTAAGACCCGATCTAAGAGGGGGCGCTCCAGCGACGGGAAGACCCTCCGCCATCTGCCGCCAAGGAGATCCTCGCCGTCACCGGACCTACGCCGTCGTCGCCGGTCTCCTCTTCACCGACGAACAGCGATGGCCGCTGCTGCTTCCTCTACATCCGAAGGTCGGTAACCCCAACTCTCTCCCTCTCGGTAGATCATCAAGAACCCTAGAGAAAAGAAGCACTCCACAAGATCTACCCTAGGAGATCCTAGATCTAGAGATTGACAATGGTATCAGAGCCTTTTCTAGTGGTAGATCTAGACGGGAAAAAGCAAAAGAAAGAGACCCCCTAACCCTAGCAAACGGCAAAAGAAAGAAAGAGAGGGGATTGGATCTTCGGATCGGAAAGAATGAATCAAAAAAAAAAAAAAATGATGAAAGGGGGGCTTACGGGCGCCGCCGTCGCTGCGCCGACCGGGCCGCCGCCCCGCTGCCGTCGATGCCGCAGCGCCGCCGCCGACGATGGAGCGCCTCGCGGGCGCCGCGCGCCGCCGCTGCATCACGGGCGCCGCTCGCCGCCGCAGCCCTGGCCGAGCGTGCGGGAGGCCGCCGTCGGCGCCGCCTTGCTCCACGAGCGTGCCACCGCGCTCCACTCGGGGCAGCCGAGCGCTCCGCTGGGGGCCGCTGGGGCCAACGCCGCCGCCGCCTCCGTGGGCGAGGTCGCCATCGCCTCCGGGAGCCGCCGCGCCGTGTTTTTCGGAGGGAGTTGGTGGAAATGGGGGTAGGGTTAGGGTTTTTGGGGACTTAATCCCGCCGTGCGCATCCTCAGCCGTTAGATCAGATCCGGCGGTCTCTTTTCCTCGGGGCGGAGTGCTGCTGGGCCGAGTGCTCTGTTGGGCCGGCTGAGAGAGATGGGGCGCGCGCGCGGTGGCCAGAAGGGCAGGCCGGTGGAGCCGGCTGGCTATTGGGCCGATGGAGGCCATGGGCCGTGCGCAGAGGAGCCGATGAGTGGGCTGGCCTGGGCGCTGGGGAGCGCGCGCGCTCGGGCGCGCCGAGCGGGCCGGCTGGGCCACGCCCAAAAGAATGGGCCAAAAGGCTGTTTTGAACAGTAAAGTCCCCAAAATGGATTTAATTGTTTTTCAGAAGCAATTTGATTGTAATTTGAACTAAAATCTCTGTAAATTTTGCACCAACGTGCTAATTTTTCCAGAGATTAAATGTGCACAGTATAATGCTTCTGAATATTGAATTATTTTTTTTAGAATAATTTCAGTTTCCGCTGCAAAAGTTAATATTGATTGTTTTTCATTATTAAATTCGAACCAACGGGAGAATTTAATTTTTGGAAAAATAGATTAAAATTCCCAGAGATTTATGATACTGTTATTTTCTGACCAACGTTGTTAATATCAGTATTATAAATTTTAATGTTGATTTCATGCATTATTTCTATCTCTGCCCAACGGTGATGTAGATTTAATGTATGATAAAATTGATTTAAATTGTATGTCGTATTTTTGACCAATGTTGGAAATAAGGCATATAATTTTGATGTTACGTTCTCACTGTATTTGAAATATTTTTTTCAGGAGGATACAACTTAATGAGTTGTATTAGAGAAATCCCCACTCTCAAAGGTGATAATTATGGAGAGTGGAAGAAAAAGATAGATTTAGCTTTTATCTTGGCTGAGGTGGACTGGGTCCTCACTACAGCACGTCCCACTGAGCCTCTGGCACCAGTGAGGGAACAGAATGAGGATGACACTGCATGGCAGAAAAGACAGAGGGATCATGCTCCCTTGCAGATGTCTTATGATCTTGATCATAAGAAATGGACCACAGCCAACAAGAAATGTATGGCTGTGATAAAGAACACAATTGAGCCTGCTATTCTGGGCTCAATTGCAGAGTGTGACACTGTCACTGAATACCTTGATAAAATAAAGAGTCAGTTCACTGGCTCTTCAAAGACTTATGCTACACAGCTGATTAAGCAGCTGGTAACAGAGAGGTATTCTGGCGGTGGCAATGGCATAAGAGAGCACATTCTTAGAATGAGCAACTTGGCATCTAAACTGAAACCGATGGATTTGGCTCTCAAGGATGAGTTCCTTATTCATCTGGTTTTTGCTTCTTTGCCAAAAGAGTTTGACACTTTTGTTGTCAACTATAATATGCAGCCCGAAAAATGGGACATGGAAAAGTGCATAGCCATGTGCGTGCAAGAGGAGGAAAGAATCAAATCCTCACATGGTGGTGCTATCAACTTTGTGAGGGAAAACAAGAAAAAGAATTACAACAGTAACCCCTTCTCAAAGAACAAGGGCAAAGCCTCTGTACATCAGCCTCAACAGAACAAATTTGCTGTAGACAAAGACCAGTGCCTTCACTGCAAGAAGACGGGACACTACAAGAAGGATTGTCCTGACTACTTAAAGATGATAATGGCTAAGAAAGGTGAGAACATTATTACCTTTATTAATGAATGCCTGTATGTGAAATATTCGAAATCCACTTGGTGGATTGATTCAGGAGCAACTGTTCATGTTGCTAATTCATTACAGGGATTCCGTTCGACGAGGACTACGCAAAGAAAAGAAAGATGCGTTAAAGTCGCAAATGGAGTCGAAGCTGAAGTTGAAGCCGTTGGCGATCTTTCATTAGAATTAGCTAATGGCTCCACTCTTTTACTTAGAGATGTCCTTTTTGTACCCTCTTTACAGAGGAATTTGATTAGTGTGTCAAATTTGGACAAAGATGGTTATGATTGCAATTTTGGAAATGGCAAGTGCGAAATAATGTTTAATAAAGAATGTGTTGGTATTGCCATATTACAGAATGAGCTTTATTTGTTATCATTGTGTGATGATGTGAATGTCGTATGCGATAATGAGAACGTTGCGTACGAAAAAGTGATTGAATCCTCGTCTACGAATGTAAACAGAAAACGAAAGAGAACTCTAGATGAGTCGTCGAAATTATGGCACTGTCGTTTAGGCCATATTTCGAGGGGGAGAATAGAAAGACTAGTAAAGAATGATATTCTTCCTCCATTAGAGTTCTCAGACTTAGAACAATGCAGAGAATGCATTAAAGGAAAATATGTAAAGAAAATTAAAAAGGACGCTAAAAGAAGCACAGGAGTTCTACAAATTATTCACACAGATATTTGTGGTCCTTTTCCTGTGAAAAGTGTGGATGGATATGACTCGTTCATAACATTCACAGATGATTACTCCCGTTATGGATATATTTATCCAATCAAAGAAAGAAATGAAGCCTTGGATAAATTCAAGATATTTAAGGCTGAAATTGAAAACCAACACGATTTAAAGATTAAGATAGTCCGATCTGATCGTGGGGGGGAGTACTACGGTCGACATACCCCTTATGGACAAGTTCCTGGACCTTTTGCGAGGTTTTTACAGGAAAATGGAATAGTAGCCCAGTATTCTATGCCGGGCGAACCTCAGCAAAATGGAGTAGCTGAAAGACGCAACCGTACCCTGATGGATATGGTGCGAAGTATGATGAGCTACTCCACACTCCCATTGAGTTTATGGATGGAGGCGTTGAAAACCGCCATTCATATTCTCAACAGAGTGCCTAGTAAGTCGGTGCCCAAAACACCGTACGAGTTGTGGACAGGAAGAGTTCCCTCACTAAACCACTTACGTGTGTGGGGGAGTCCTGCTGAGGCTAAAGTATTTAACCCAAATCTTGGGAAACTTGATCCCAAAACAGTAAGTTGCCATTTCATTGGCTACCCTGAAAAGTCAAAAGGTTATCGTTTCTACTGTCCAGACAGATATACAAAGTTTGTAGAAACGAGACATGCTGTCTTCTTAGAAGATGAAATGATGAGGGGGAGCATGGTAGCTCGAGAGATTGACCTTGAAGAGAAGCGGGTGTATGCGCCCACTCCGATGATTCAAGAGCCATTCTTCACTCTACCTGCTGTCGCTGCACCGACGTTACAA
Source organism: Dendrocalamus latiflorus (assembly GCA_017311315.1). Lineage (NCBI taxonomy): Eukaryota > Viridiplantae > Streptophyta > Magnoliopsida > Poales > Poaceae > Dendrocalamus > Dendrocalamus latiflorus. The sequence goes on from CM029661.1 coordinate 3,025,345, forward strand.
GACACTGTGGTGCCAGCACCTGTTATTGTTCCTCCCGTGGCAACAATAAATGAGAATGAAGAACCTGCTCTTCAGGATCATATAGAACCTATTGCCACAGATGAGGGGGAGCAACAGCAGCCTCAAACAGTAGATGTACCGAATGAGGAGGCCCCGAGGAGGTCTCAAAGAGTAAGAAGATCAGCTATTTCTGATGATTATCAGATTTATCATACAGAGGAATTTCAAATGGAGGATGATCCCACCTCATTTGAAGAAGCCATGAGAAGCGAAAATTCCTCAAAATGGCTTGATGCCATGGAAGAGGAAATGAGGTCCATGAAGACTAATAAAGTCTGGGACTTGGAAATTATTCCTAAAGGAGCCAAAACAGTAGGCTGTAAATGGGTCTACAAGACAAAGCTTGACTCCCAAGGGAATATAGAAAGATACAAAGCGCGACTTGTGGCAAAAGGATTTACGCAAAGAGAAGGGATTGATTACAATGAGACATTTTCTCCAGTCTCATGTAAAGATTCCTTCAGAATCATAATGGCATTAGTAGCACATTATGATTTAGAGTTACATCAGATGGATGTAAAGACGGCATTTCTTAATGGGGATTTGGAGGAAAATGTTTACATGGCACAACCGAAAGGTTTTGTCGTGGAAGGAAATGAAAGAATGGGATGCCGCCTAAAGAAATCAATTTATGGGTTAAAGCAGGCTTCAAGACAGTGGTACTTGAAGTTTGACAGTACAATAAGAAAATTTGGGTTTAAAGAGAATGTTGAGGACAACTGTGTTTATGCAAAGTTTAAAGATGGGAAGTTCATCTTCCTAATCCTGTATGTGGATGATATCCTACTAGCTAGTAGTGATGTTAGTCTACTACTGGAAACAAAGAAGTTTTTGTCCTCAAACTTCGATATGAAAGACCTTGGTGAAGCTTCATTCGTTCTAGGGATCGAAATTCACCGAGATAGAAACAAAGGGGTATTGGGACTGTCACAAAAGGCATACATAGAGAAAGTCTTAAAGAAATTTGGTATGCATAAATGTAGTCCATCACCTGCACCTATAGTCAAGGGCGACAGATATGGGGATTTTCAATGCCCCAGGAACCAGTATGAGATCGATCAAATGAAAGCGGTTCCATATGCTTCAGCTGTCGGAAGCTTACAGTATGCTCAAGTGTGCACACGCCCTGACTTAGCATTTGTTACCGGGTTACTTGGCAGATTCCAGAGCAATCCTGGAATAGAACATTGGAAATTGATAAAGAAAGTCTTGCGTTATTTGCAAGGAACAAAAGGCCTCATGATGACATACAGAAGATCAGATTCACTCCATATAGTGGGGTATACGGATTCTGATTTTGCGGGAGATGATAGAAAGTCTACATCCGGATATGTGTTCACTCTCGCTAAAGGAGCTATATCGTGGAAAAGCTCAAAACAAACCGTCACTACATCGTCCACAATGTATGCCGAGTTTGTAGCATGTTATGAGGCTACGGGGCAGGTGAACTGGCTAAAGAAGTTCATACCCGGTTTAAAAGTGGTTGACGACATCAATAGACCACTTAAGTTGTACTGCGATAATGAACCCGCAGTAACGTATGCCCACAACAATAAGTCAAGTGGTGCTGCCAAACACATTGACATAAAGTATTATGTTGTGAAAGATAAAGTTCGGGATCAAATTATAAGTCTAGAGCATATAAGTACCGCAAAGATGTTAGCGGATCCGCTTACTAAAGGCTTACCACCCAACGTGTTCAGAGAACATGTAGCCGGCATGGGTTTAAGGGAAAGCCTATGATTCCTGGACTAAAAGATGGCCCAAAGATTAAAGTAACTGTTTCAGAACAGAGAGGTGTATTGTAACTGTTGAATCTATCGGCGATTGACCGTGACGATGAGACATGTTCTATGCACTAATCTGTGATGGAATGTGTAAAGTCAAAAGTAATTAAAGATAAAGTATAGATTGAGATCAAGGGGGAGAATGTTAGAATGATCTCAGGGCTTTGGCCCAACGGCCAAAGCCCACCCCTTGACCGCGCCCTGATCGGGGGCGCCCAGCCCGTTTGGCTGGTGGGCCCCTGTCGCCAGCGCTATAAATACAGAGGTGGGGGCCGGGCGGCACGCATCACGAGGTTGACCGCGCCGCCGTCACCCCACCGACAAACCCTAAGACCCGATCTAAGAGGGGGCGCTCCAGCGACGGGAAGACCCTCCGCCATCTGCCGCCAAGGAGATCCTCGCCGTCACCGGACCTACGCCGTCGTCGCCGGTCTCCTCTTCACCGACGAACAGCGATGGCCGCTGCTGCTTCCTCTACATCCGAAGGTCGGTAACCCCAACTCTCTCCCTCTCGGTAGATCATCAAGAACCCTAGAGAAAAGAAGCACTCCACAAGATCTACCCTAGGAGATCCTAGATCTAGAGATTGACATCCTACACTGGACAAAGAAAGCCAGAAGCAGCTCAAGCAGCAGCGCCTCACCTGCACGTAGAGGAACGGGTCGGCGACGAAGTTGCTGGGGTACCCGGCCTCCGTCGCGGACGCGCAGGTAAGCACGGGGTTCGCCACCGGCCACGCCGAGCTGTTCCCATTGCTCTTCCCTTCCTGCCCACCAAATCACACACTAGTAACTCCAAAACCAACACAAAGGCACATTCTTTAAGCTAAGCGCAGCTCACCAGCTCGATGGGCAGGAGTTCGAGGGGGCTCTTGCCGTAGTACATCCCGATCGCCCACGACCCCTCGCTGTCGGGCCGGCACCCGACGGCGTGGGAGTCGGGGAGACGGAACGACGCGACCACCACCCAGAAGTAGACCCCTCCAACCAGCCCCGCTGCCACAGCCGCGGCGACCAGGAACGAGACGGCTGGCGACCGCGCGGCAGCGAGCCGCGTTACCACCCTGCGCATGCTGCCCGGCCTCACAGCTCGCCGCCCGGCCATGCCCAGCCAGCCGCCGCCGGCATCGACCGCCCGATCCGATCCCGGGCTGCGCGGCGCGGACGCGGATTCTCCTCGGCCGCGAGTACGATGACGGGATTAGCGAATTAATCAAAGCAGAGATTGGAGGGAGGCGAGGCCGGCCTGAGGGATTAAAGAAGAGTATTAGTGGGCGACGCCGGCCGCCGCTGCTTCGCTGACCTGGTGGCGAGCTGTTTTGTGGGGAAGGTGCTATGTGAATGCGACGACGAAATGGTTGAGTGGATGCGTTGTAGCGTTTTGGAGTTTGTAGGTTGGACCGAGATGGACGTGGTTTTTCCAACAGGGACGGCGGCGACGGCATGCTTGACCGGAAACGGCACGGACTCCATCCACTACTTTTCTCTATTTCTTCAGATTTCAAATTTTTTCTTTAAGACAAAAGGTGTTTGTTTTTGGACAGGAAAGAAAACCATCTGCTTAGGATGGCCCGTGTTCCTGGCTGTGCGCACAGTCAAAGGGATGCACTAGCGGAGCTACAGAGTGGTCCCTGTGGGCCGCGGACCACCCTGCGCTCGGATAATGAGGTCTTCGTGTATTTGATCATAATGCAAAAAATTTGTTGAATCACAGCTACATTTTACCTCCCGCTAAATCATTTAATTTGCTCTATGTGTCAAGCTAATGACACGCAACTTGGGAATCTAGATATACAGTAAAATCGTTGGCTAGCTTGGCATCTAGATGTACAATAAAATCGATGACTAGCTTGGTATGTTCATATTGAACGACAGTTGATGGTTTTTAGCTAAAATAAATAGTAATGACTAAAAAAAGCTTTTAGTGGGAGGATACGAGTGGTGGGGAAAATAAAAAAGAGATGCGTGTGCGAGACAGGAGGGAGAAGTAGTGACGTACTGTTCTTCAACTACTATGGGTATGTAATATTTCAATTCTATGTTAAGAAAGCTATATTCGTCTATTTTATGAAGTTTGTATGTCCTTTTTCTCTTAATTGCATTTCGTAATTCATATACTTGTGTACCGATATATTAAATTTATAGCGATTAAATAAATTTTAGACAATGGACCACCATAGCTACAAATCCTGGCTACGCCACTGAAGGGATGTAATTTCGGTAACATGAATTTCCCCCTTGTTATTGCGGGGAATGGAGCTTGCCTGTCCCTTTATGATGTCCTTCTTCATGTTCTCTCCACATGTCAGTATGTCACCATTTAATTGGCTCTCAGATGTTGTCTTTATAGTGTACACAATACGGGAAGTGTACTCACGTGGATTTTTTTTGTTCTGAACTGGTTCTAACCTGTGTATCGTATGATGGTTCATGCGCAGAAGACTGAGGAAACGAGTAGCAACACTGGAATTTTGCAAGTTCGTAGCCATTTCTATGCAACATCAAATACGCCAATGACGAGGTGTAGTATGAACTTGGGAAACAAACACGAGTTTTTCCTTCGCTGCTACTTCGGCTACCGTTGGCGGTCTGAAACCCAAAATGTTCCTTCCTCGAATTGTTCTGGAAGGCGCCGTAGAGACCGGGTTTGAGCAAGTAGGGACGATGTTGTTTCAGAAACTTCCGGTTGATTTCGGCAGCCGGCAGCTTGGCGTTACGACAGCTTCACCCGAAACGAAACCGAAGCAAGAAAATTGTATTTTTGCCTTCCGAAACAGCGGGCTTCGCAACTTTACCCTCCCAATCGTTGGTTTCGCAAAAATGTCATCCAAAACATTTGCTTCTTATTTTCTTTGCCATTTTCTCTATTTCTCTCCTTTTTCTTTTTCTCTCCTATAATCAGCCACGCAAAAGGACAAATCTACCCATGGGCAATTTCACGTACTTGGAAACCCAATCGACGTAGGCACCGATCGGTGTTTAGCTTCCTCGTCAGTCTTGCTGCACGAAGCGCCGGATCCGCCCGATGCCCTAGCGCCGTCGGTCGCCCTTGCGCCGCCCGACGCCCTTGCGCCGCAGCCTGATGGCGTCCGGAGGCTGCTGCCCGACGCGGACTCACCACGCGACGTGCTATCTACGGCCGACGCGACCCCTGCCCAATGGGGGTGCAGTTGCCCTGCTGAGAACGCTACTGCACAACGCGCCGCCTCCAGCCGTGCTGCCCGACGCCGTTATGGATTATGGATTCCTATAAGATGGACTCATTTATTTTCAACTTATGGATTTGTGAGATGAACTCATTTATTCTCATATTATGGATTGTGAGATGAACTCGTTTATTCTCAAATTATGGATTTATGATTGCACAAATTTTTTTATTCTATCACACATGTTTTTTTTTGTCAAATTGCGGCCACCCAGCCAGGCACCTGCCAGTAGCTGGCGGCCAGCCATCCAGGCCAATCCAGCCAGCCAGGCCAGCAACGGCCAGCCACTTTCATATCGAGATTCGAAATACCATCAGATGAACTACCAGGGAAGCTATACCCCATGCTCCCTACCGTGTCATTCATCGGCTCACTGTAGATGGAGTTCCCGTGCATTCTAATTTGCCCATGGGTAGATTTGTCCTTTTGCGTGGCTGATTACAGGAGAGAAAAAGGAAAAGGAGAGAAATAGAGAAAATTGCAAAGAAAACAAGAAGCAAATGTTTTGGATGGCATTTTTGCGAAACCAACGATTGGGAGGGTAAAGTTACGAAGCCCACTGTTTGAGATGGTAAAAATACAATTTTCTCAAGCAAGGACACATGTTAGCGGCCAACCCATAGCGTCATCTGGCCATTATTTATTGGGTTTATTTTATTATTTTGGTCCGAGCCAACCAGGCCGGCCCAGCCCGTGAAAGCAAGAGTGAGAACCTGCAGATGGTACTCGTGGTGCGACGAAAATTAAATACTACGTCAAAAATTATGCAGAATTTGTGTATAAACTATAAACTATCACTATGTATGGTCAGATATTTACATTACCCTGATGAATCATCACAAAATTCAATAACCCCACCATGTACAAAGACATCAAGATGACAGAGAGATCCTGTGATCACTTTTCACTGGAATACCTATGGCCTATGTACTGTAATGACAGATCGCTGAGATCAGGCTCTCCTCCCCTTCTAGTAGCAATATAAAGGAAGGAGCGCCAGGTATCGTCCACACCCTGTACTGTTATGACAGATCACTGAGATCAGGTTCTCCACAGAATGCATCAGGCTCGAATGACCTTGCAGAAGTATCATTGTACACCCCAGGGATAGCCCGTCCGCCTGTATTTTCAAACGGCTCCTTTGGCTTTTCAGTGTTGACGTAAAGAAGAATGCAAACGATCAGGGACACTGCCAGACCCACTAAGGTAAACTTCACCCTGTTCAGCACAGGTTTGACCTGAAGCATAACGAAAATGCAGCGTTTAACAACTATGGAAAGGTTTATTCATAAGCATGCTATGATGCTTGCTTCCTTTTTTCTTTTTTATTGCATGACCACACAAGGATGTTTTAACACTAGTGTATCAGAAATGGACTGCTCCAGATAACGCCCATCAAAGGTGGATCCAGAACATGGATTCTTTATATGGGTATATTCTTTTGAAGAATTATACAGCTCATACCATGTGCATACACTATTTAACATTCATTTACCAAGCTTTTTGACATAGAGGTATCTCAACAGAATAGAAGCTCTTAACATACTTAATCAGAGAACAGCGGAATGGGATATGTAACAATTTGGTATGTATCAGGGTAACTTACAGAAAATGAACCTAGAAGCCGATCACGAGCTAAAACTTCTGGTGTTTTAACCCATATCTGCCAAGAGTAAGAAACAATGTTAGGATGAAAGAGCTAATTGCGATGCCTAACCTAATGCTTAACAGGTAAACAATTTTCTCATACCCATCAGCATTCCATACATCAATCAATCTACTCAGTAAAATATTTATAATAATAACAACAACAAAACCTATTGTCCCAAACAAGTTAAGATAGACTAGAAATGAAACATCCTCAAGTCAAAAAAACGAAAGTCTTGTAATAAACCTTACAAGATTAAAACCCTAAGCCTTACTTCCTGCCATCTGAACCGAGAGCCTAAAACACCGTCCCTAAACCTTCTTTTTATGTCATAGTCCAGTACATGGATTGATAACTTCTATACGCTCATATCCAAAGCCAACTCTTTGGATACATTCCAATCCTTCAAGTCTCTTTTAATTGCTTCCTTTCCACGTCAGTTTTGATCAACCTTTACCTCTTCTTATGTTTTCGGTATGTCTTAAAATTCCACTACGTATCTGTGCCTCAGAAAGCCTCCGTTGGAAATGCCCAAACCATCTCAAATGGTGTTGGGCAAACTTCTCTTCAATTGGTGCTACCCTACCCTATCACGTATGTCATCATTGCGGATCCGATCGAGCCTTGTTTGACCACAAATCCACCGCAACATCTTTATCTCCGCTACACTCATCTTATGTATATGTTGTCTTTTAGTCGCCCAACATTCCGCTCTATATAGCATCGCAGGTCTGATCGTCTTCCTATATAACTTACCCTTATTTTTTGAGAGACTATCACACAAGACACCTCTAGGCGCCATTTCACCCACCCAGCTTTTATCCTGTGGCTCACGTCTTCAGCAATCTCGCCATCCCACTATAACATCGATCCCAAATATTGAAAAGTGTTATTTCTAGGCACTACTTGTCCGTCCAGACCAACATCTCTATCATTTGCTCTGGCACCGCTGAAATCACACCTCATATACTCAGTTTTAGTCCTATTAAACCTAAAGTATTCCTTCACAACTCCAGTTTTATATTGACACCTATCCTACTCTCATCAACTAACACTACAACATCAGAGAAAAACATACACTAAGGGATATCTTCTTGCATGTCCCGTATGACCTCGTTCATCACTAGGACAAAATATATGGGCTCAACGCTGACCCTTGGTGTACTCCTATCATTTTTTTGAGGAAAAGGTGTAGTCCTATTTTAATAGGAGTCACTAGTATCGCTACCACATGCTTTGACGTTAGTCACAACATCTCCATACATATCCTTGATTAGGATAGCATGCTTTGTTGGGACTTTTTTTTCCTTTAGAGCATCCACCACATGACCTTTTTTGGCACTTTGTCATAGGCTTTCTTCAAGTCGATAAACACCATATGAAGATTCTTCTTTTGCTCTATATACCTCTCCATCAATTGTCGTGTCAAGAAAGTAGTCTCCATGGTCGACCTCCAGGCATAAAACCAAATTAGTTTTTCGTCACGCTAATCACTCTTCTTAAACGGTGCTCAATCACTCGCTCTCGAAGCTTCGTTGTGTGGCTCACAAGCTTAATTCCTCTATAATTAGTATAACTTTAAATGTTTCTTTATTTTTGAAAATTGGAACTAATATACTTCTTCATTACTCGTTAGGCATCTTGTTCGACCTAAAATGGTATTGAACAAATTAGTTAACCAAATGATCGCCACATCTCCAAGGCATTTCCATACCTCAGCTAGATGATTCTATTAGGGGCTAACTAATATAAAGGATAGACACACCATTGCAAGAAAATCAAGAAAAGTAGTGTTTTACCCTTTTCTTCCTCTCTGCGCATCTGCTCCATGCGCGACCGTGAACAAGCATCTCGCTCTGCCGGCTGGTGCCATCCAAATGCTGGCAATTCAGAGCTTGTCCGCCGGTGACTCACTCCTACTTCCTTCGTCGTTCCACTCTAAGCCACAACACCCAGGTATAAAACAAAATTGGTTTATTGTCACACTAGTCACTATTCTTAAATGACGCTCAATCACTCGCTCCCAAATCTTCATTGTGTAGCTCATGAGCTTAATTCATCTATAATTAGTATAACTTTGAATATCTCCTTTATTTTTGAAAATCGGTACCAATATGCTCTTTTGCCACTCGTTAGGCATTTGTACATCATCAATTAATGGGCAAGACGGAATAAAGTGCTTATTGGGTTCTTTGCCAAGTTGTTTCTCATTAGAGTTGCAGACAAAATGCGTTAATTAAGTGTATGTAACAAAAAGGAATGTTCCATTGATATAACAAACATAATAAACTTTACTACATTAGTACATTTATGTCAGAAGAGAGCACAATGTGCCCCCGTAAACAATAAAGTTGTTTAAGTTCCAACCCCATATATCTTAGACAAGTGAAAAATTAGCATAGAATCAAAATGTGCATGCTATATCAACTTTGAATTTCATAACAAGCTTTTAAAAAAAATTGCTATACTTTGATACCCCTCCTTATGTGCAGCAGACCCCTGATCGTATCAGAATTGCGAGATACGGCACGAGCGTGCACGATATGAAGAATGAAGTAGATAATCCCATAGAGAGAACTGAAATAATGACGACAAAACAATCACGACAAGAGAGAAATTTTTGGCGAAGCCAACAACAAATTCCTTAACCACGATCTCAAAAGAACACAAGAGATTGTCACTCTCTCAAAACCCTCTTGAACCTTTTAGGATGCTCAGATCCTTGCCCTATATAAGAAATTAAGAATCTAGTGCTAAAAAATAACCTAGCCTCTAATACTCTCGTGCGCCCTCTGCTTTGAATGAGTTGGTTTGTGGCTTAGGTTTCTCCATGGCCACCCCTCATGATTTTATATAGCACCCCACTAGTTCTCTCTTAAAGTGAAGTAGGGATCCTTGTAGCACACCTCTTCAAGTCCTATAACGTTAGGATATGAATCATCATACACCTCTTCAAGTCCTATAATGTTAGGATATGAATCATCATACTCAACAAGTTCCTTATATAAGATTTCCACTAAAAAACGCATACAGATGCAGAGCTAACACTTTAGCACTTGGTATGAATCAAACATCAATAATTTCAGGCACAGTAAATATAAGCAAGAGGACCACTCTTGTGAATGTTCTTTTTGTGGCGCTGGTTATATTACTGATTCGGTGCTCCTCATAGCTTTCCGCTACTTGTTTCACTAAAAGCTACTAACTCTCAAGCCTGAACCAAGCAAGTGAGCTCTTGAAGGTATCCCTGGTACTTACAAGGCAGCACAAGCGACCTTGTTCTCATGGCAAACCAAACGTTCCATGAACAATAACATGCCGAATTCCCCCACACATCTCAGACCAAGACACACATATCTGGTCAGGTCTATTTGATCCCACATATCACAATCTAATCAAAACCAAAAGCATTTGAAGTTAACCATGCTACTAGAATCAAATCAATTTGCAGAAATGAACCAACGAGAGGATCGATAGTAGCATCTCACCTGCCCATCGTACCATCCCGTCTCCTCATCTGCGTCAAATCATACACTACAATCAGATACACTAAGTAACATGCAAACCATGTAACCAGCAAAAAGGAGATAAATTTGGGTTCCTCACACTCCACGGTGGCGCTGAGCAGGCGGTTCCCGACGTATGCCCACCCGAGGTACATCCGCACCACGGCGAGCGTGACGGCTAGAATCCCAGATCCGGTGGCCCCGAGCGCGAGGTGCAAGCCGTCGCCGGCACCCCCGCGGCCGCCGAAGGCGGCAACGGGGAGTCCGACGAATAGCGCGAAGGCTGCGCCGGTGAGCGCGAGGCGGGAGCAGTACAGTCGGAGGTCGCCCGCCGCCCAGGAGAAGGGCAGCGACGCGGCCAGCGCCTCGTACTCGTTCACCGGGCGCTGCTCCGGCGGCACGGGGCACCACTCCGTCCCCGGCGAGCTCCCGTTCCGCGACGGCGGCACCGCCGCCGTCGTCGCGAAGCGGTGGCGCCGCCCTGGCCGGGGGCCGCCGCTCGTGGGGAGGCTGGGGCTAGGGTTTGGGAGGAGGGGGAGGAGGCGCGCGTGGGGAAGCGGAGGCGCGAGGGAAGCGGCCATGTGGAAGGGAACGCAAGTGAGCGAGGCAGTGCGAGCCGGGAAGCAAAGGCTTGGTGGTCTCGGTTTCGTCGCAGCTTTTGCGTGGCTGCCTCGTGCGCAGTGACACTGTTTGGACTCCTAAGAAACCGGATAAGAAACGAGTCCACGTTGCTCGCGAGATATTTTGGGCTTCGTGGCCCACTAACACGCGCGCAAACGTACATTGCAAAGGCCCATCCCTCGCGTAATTTCAGCTCTTCAAGCTTGCATAGGCAATTCGGCATGCATCACAATTGTAGGCTATGAGTTTGTTTTTTGAGTACGATTTATTAATCTAATAAATAATAATTATTGAGTTAAGTTAAAAGATGATGAAAAGCACAAAAAAAAGGCCTACAGCTAATTAGCTATAGCAATTCATGTTTCCCTCTAAAAAAAGCTATAACAATTAGCATTAGAATTTACAAATTATTGTCACTTAAATCTTGCATAATCAGCAGAAATCAACATGTTACCGGTAAGTTTGGAAATAGTACATCATTTTTATGTCGTAGTGATGCAATTTTTCATCTGATATTACGTAAAAAAATATATAATTTCGGAATTCTCTGGGAGAAAATGGACACCGATATATCCTACGAAGAATACTAAGCATAGATAAAGGATTTGTCCTTTGCAACACGTGGCCTTTTTTCAACTTCTAAAAATTATTTTTTAGCAATATCTTTTATGATAAAGTTAACAAATTGGTTATGATACACACTATAGCCACCGCCGCGGCCCAGGGAGCAGACGGCAGGCAAGCCTGGTGGCTGGCGTAGGCTTGCCTGCCGTCTTGCTCCCTAGGCGGCAGGTGCCTGCCGCCAGCGGCAGCGTCACGTGTCACCTCGCGGGGGCTGCCGCCCAGCCACCGAACGGCGAAAACGACATTTCTGTCAATACGGTACGCATATTGTTATTTTTGTAAATACGATACGAAATAGTGTCAAAAGTGACTTTGATTCCCAAAGCTTTTAGTAGCTGCTTCGACAAGTTGACTTGATGCTGGCATTGCTCCTCTGTTGTGTGGGGTGATTAGTGCTGCTTCCCTGTCAACCTCGCCGCTCACGTCTGCGCGAGACCCTACAAGCACTCGGAGACCGGCACGGCGATCTCGTGGGACGACGCGCTGCAATCCGGCACGAGGCAGTTACAGCATAGGTACTAGCTACAACCTGTTCACCTGCAACAGCCACTCGTTCGTGGCGAGCTGCCTGAACCGGCTCGCCGACGACGGCTCCGTGGAGTGGAACCTGCTGAACATGGCCGCCCTCGTGTGGCTGGACAAGATGTCCGTCGTCCGGTCGTTATTCCCCTCGGCCGCCCTCACGTGCGCCGGCGTCCTGATGGCCGGCTGGTCGTTCCTCCTGGGGATGGCGGCGTTCTCGCTTCTCCTGCTCTGCTCGGGTGGTTCGTCTTCAGTGTGTACTGCATGAAGGGCCTTGTCTGCTGATTGATCTACAAGAAGAGCGATCGAACTATGGCACAAGAAGAGACAAGTGCTGAAGGCATTGCGTTGAAAACTTGAATTGTGACTGAAGGAATAATCTTTCAGTTTAGCAATGCAGATAGAATGATACTACATGGTGAAAACGTTCGTTTCCTTTGGATTGTTGACGAGTGATCACATCACGTTTTTTTGCCGGTGACCTGTCCTGCCATATCAAGAAAAGCATTGAAGCTTTTACTCATTCTCGTCGTGCCATAGCTTGTGCTGTTCAGCTCCGTGAGTAGTACCGCTGGATGTCTCGATACACAGTTTTGTCTCCAGTTCACGTGTAGTTGTGTTGTGCCATAAAGCATTGAATTGGCTGCATCATTGAAGGCACGTATCTGCCCCTGCATGAGCATGGCAGTAGCGGAGCGCAGGAAGCAATGGGCGAGTGATTGCCTTGCCAGTTCGGTTTCCATCCGTCACTGCGAATGAGAGGTCAGGAAGCAAAGTGTACGCGCGATTGCGCAGCACGAATAGGATCATGATGGAAGCAAGACAAGGAGCTTTAACTCCAAAGGCGAGAAAAGTCACGTGTCACTATCTTAAAAACTATGCCCGTTGGGAACATGGAAGTCTGGTGGAGATCCTGCGTAGGGATGTATATCGAACTGGCTCGACTCGGTAAGGAGATGGCTCGGCTTGATTAGGCTCGTTAGGCTAATGAGTTAAAAAGGGGCTCGGTTCAGCTCATTAAGAAGCTCGGCTCGGCTTGGTGGCTCGCTTGAACTTGAATTGTCTATGAGAAGATACTCGGCTATAGGCTGCTCTAAAACATCTAGACTAAGACAATACGGTACAATCCATCATTTCTACTGCATTGCTTAGTAACATTTAGGTTATATTTCGGATTGGGGAATGCTTCTAGTAAAATTTATTTGAAATTTCACAACTTTTGTATAGACACAATTATGAAAAGAACGTTTAATTCTCCCTTATTTCTACCCCACAGCATCCCTCAGTGCAAAACTAATTACATGTAAGTGGATCCAAAAATGCCACTAATAGAGTTAGAAGATTACATTTACCACACTTGGAGACCTTCCATGGTAGAGTCGTTGGGTGAGCATGACAACACACATACTGGTGAGGAGTGCCACCATGAGTATCTTATTGAGGTAATGTGGCTTGCGTTTTGGATCAAAAAGTCCATTTCTGCGAATAACATGAGTCCAGCAACAGATACAAACCTAAAATCTCTAACAATCAGAGAGCCACCAGAAAGGACACATACTGTTATGACTGCAAAATCGAAATTCCCAATTGCACAAGCTACAACAGGATCCAATTGGGTTGGGCCGAACGAGCCTAGCGAGCGGCTCATGAGCCGGCTCGACTCGGCTCGTTTATGTCACGAGCCGAGTTGAGCTGACTTGAGCTTTCAACGAACCGAATTAGCTCGTGAGACTTGAGCTTTTTTGCCACCCCTAATCTTGTGGGATGTTTAACTATTTCTTGCAAAAATTATGTGTTCTAATTTAAGTCCATCTTCGGTCTAAGGTCTCACTCCAAACAACTTTTGCTTCTGACTTCTGAAACGCATTGGCACCTTGGTGTTGCTCATTTTGGCTTATTTTTCACTGTTTGACACTGTTGCTAGCCTATTTAGCACTGTAGCCGCTGGTAGTTTTTTGGCATAATTAAAATTAAAAAATAGGTTAACCCATCACGGACAATGCAAAAGAATACGGGAAAAAAGAAAAATGCAAAAAAGCTAAAAACAGAAAAAGACAAAATTAAGAAACTAGAATCTAGAAGCCAAAAGCTGAAGCCCAAACGAGAGGTGTCTAATTTCGTCTTTTTTGCCCTTTTGGTTTTTTATTTATTCTTTGCATTGTCTGTGATGATATAAATTTTTGTTTTTTATTTTTAAAATTTAATTACATAAAAAACTAATAGTTGCTACGATGCAGTTTCAGTCGCTACAATACTTTTTCAACCATAAGCTAAAAGCTACATTGAGAATCACCTAACCCGCTCATTTTAGATTGAGCTTCTGGCTTATTTTTCGCTATTCCTAAATTTTATCTTTTCCTGACATTTTGGCTTTTTTGAGATTTTTTGCCGGTTCTTTTTTTCCTTGTATTTGTTTGCATTGTCCATGATGGGCTAACCTGTTATTTCTATTTTTATTTTTTTTCTAAATTTAGTTACATCAAATAAGCCACCATCAGCTACAATGTAATTTAAGTCAGGTACAGTGTAATTTCAGCTATAAACCAGCTTATTTTAGTCTAATCAAGCGGCACCTAAAATAGATATGGTTTTCATAAGTTAGATTTATCTCGTGCATGTTTTGAACTTTTCAAGAGCTAGAGATTTGGAGCCGTGGAGGTGACAGCTGACAGGCTTAGAAAGAGGCTCGACCGCCCATTTGCTTCAAAACAATGAGAAGTGGCAGCCTTGACACTCTGCCAAGGACTATATGGTATCACAGGACAAGTATGATTACTCAAGTTTTAAACGAGGCAAATTGAGCTTTACGAAGGCTTTACCAACAAATTACAGCTGCACACTGCTACAGCCGAGGCAGCAAAAGGCGGTCAAATGTCCAAAGTCCACCAAACCCTAAAATTTTGTTAACTTGAGTCTCGACTCATTTAGAACACGAAAAGTTTGTATTATTCTAGTAATGAATATAGTGTTTTTATTTCCTTGTAAATTCATTTGAATTTCGTCTGTTACAATTTTGCAGATACCAGGGTAATATAGTAGTATTCACCAGGGTTTTCAAAGGTTTCCAAAATAGGTATTAAATTTTTACTGGGGGTTTGAAAGATCCGATAATTCTGATTTTTGAAAAAATTCAACCAAAATTGGCTGATTTTTTAATTAAAATTTGAAGTTCAAATGAAAAAAGAAAAAAAAAGCAATTTTCAGGGTTCAAACCCGCTTGAGAGGATAGAGAACTAACCACTAGGCTATACACACACATGTGATTATAAATGGTTACGAATTTCCTTTGTATTTGACAAACCATGCAAAACGGAAAACTTGTGCCTGGTACGAAGTTTTACCGGGGTCCGATAGATTCGATAATCCCGATTTTCGGTTGGTTATTGATCGGTTTTGAAAAGCCCTGATATCTCTACAACTTAAAAAAAGACTTGTTGGTGGTGGCTCACCACCCCTCCAGTTGGTGGTTCATCTGCTCTCTCAACTCTCCCTTACCTCGCCTCTCTCTCCAGAAACAACGGGCGCCGATGTGTGGAACCTTTGTCCATCGCGCCTCGCTCCTATTCCTGCATCGCCGCCAACAATCAGTGACTGTCCAGTAAAGAGGAAAAGTGGTGGATTTGGAAAGCGTGTAGGAGCATTGTCGATTAAGTGATGTGTTGTATTGTTGTAACTTATATTGAGTTTGAATATTTACTATAGGAGGAGTAGCGTCGGGTGTATTGCAACCATCAAATCACTCTGGTCGTCGCAACTAGAGAGGCAAGTATATGGTAGAATGATAACTCGAGTACTCGATTAATATTTATTATACGATTTAGGTTCTCTTAGAGCACTCCTAATGCAGAAACTATGGATGGTTTCTATGGCATTAAATAAGGTGCCAAGTAAGTAAAATGCTGATGTGTCATTGGAGTTAAGGCGGAGAGATAAGGAAATAGTTTCTTATATAGAAACCATGTCTACACAAGAACCAAGATAGAAAGAGCTGTGATAGGTAGATGATAGGAGAGAGAAGATAGATGATTGGATGAAAATTTTATTTGTAGAAACTATCTATTGGGAGTATAGTTTCCATGGGTAGTGTCTACATTAATTGGCAAGTATAAAAACTACTTCATAGTTTCTGCATTAGGAGTGCCCATTTATTATGTATCACTTTTTTAATTCCATTGTAACGCATGATCACGGTACTAGTTGACTACAGCGACCATTCACATTGCGTAGGATTATTCCAGCACAGTGTCTCCTCTCCGACTGACAGTGGGCCCGACACCCCCCGACCGCGCCGCTCTCGAGTCTGGAGTCCTAACTCCACCCGAGCACCCACGCGCCGGCTATAAGGGGGTGTTTGGGACTGCTCCACTCCACGTTTTTTAGCTCCGCTCTATGTTTTTTAGCTAAACAGGTTCAGCTCCACGCACTCTGTTCGAGGAAAAAAAAGTGGAGTTGTGAGAGCACCTAAAGGGGTGCTCCACAAACTCTAGGTTTTTTGTGGAGCTACTCCACAGTAGAATTCGTGGAGCAGAGTTTGTGAAGCAGTCCCAAACACCCCCTAAATCGCAGCCCTCGATTCCCGACCTCTTTTTCCATACCCTCCCACGCCGCCCCCCTCCCCCCGTCTCTCCGCCCTCTGCCCTCACACCAGCGCCCCCCCGCGCCGCCGCTAGGGTTTCTCCCCTCGCCGCCTCCCGCGCAGCGCAGACCCCCCTCCCGAGGCTTCCGGAAACCTCCCGCGGCCATGAGCGACGGCAAGGACTCCCTCGACCTCTCCGGCCTCGGCGCCGCCGTCCCCAACGCCACCGGTTTGTTGCTTCGTTCTCGATCGATCTCGATGTCTCCGCTGTTACTGTTGCTGGGGTGTGGTGTCTTATTGGTTGCGGTGGTTCTGGTGCAGAGCTCAGCACGGAGGATAAGGCCAACCTCGTGGAGTCGATTAAGGTGAGGTTTCTACAGCATTTTTTTGCGGGGTTTTGCTGCTTTTGATCGGGCTTTGGTGGGCTTCGGGGGTTGGTTTGAGGGTTTTGTGGTGGACTTGTGCTGATCCGATGCTGCGCTCGTGCAGAACACGCTGCAGGGATTGGCGGCGCGGCACACGGACGTGCTCGAGAGCCTCGAGCCCAAGGTCAGGAAGCGCGTCGAAGTGCTCAGGGAGATCCAGGTATAAGAGGCTTCCACTGTCGTCGTGCTGTAGCGATGCTGTTGCTTTTGTGATGGGTTTCGGTTGTTGTGGAATGCTGTGGTAGGAGGGGCTTTGTGCGATCTTATGTCATTAATTGTGTCTAATTAAGTGCGGATTCTGTGACTGTGCTGCCACTAGCATAAATGGTACGGCTTGGTGTGTACTAGTAAAAGAAATTTCAACCCTAATTGGAGCAGGGACTGTGTTGAATATAGGTTGCACGATTGCTTATAAGTTGTGGCTACTACCGTGCTGTTAATTCTTACTGGAGATTCTGGCAAAATGACAGCAGATGTGTATTTGTGTGCCACTAATTATTACTCCAGTGTGGCTCACAATCCACTGGATGTTATTTATTATGCCTAATCTATATTTTTGGCTGTGATGACCTGTTTTATCTCCTGAACTAACAATGGGATATTGGGTAGGAGAAGTTGGATAACAGTATGATGAATTCCTTACGTTTGTTTACCATTTGCCAGAGCCAACATGATGAACTTGAGGCAAAGTTTTTTGAGGAGAGAGCTGCACTTGAAGCTAAATATCAGAAGATGTACGCACCACTGTACTCAAAGGTAAACTAATTTGATTTTTGACGTCCTACTATCTTCTGTACTATATTGTTTTGCTGTCTTATCCCATTGCTAAACTTTACTTTCAACTCCCTGAACTGTTGCAAGCAACTCCCACCTCTACCATAGCAACAGCGGCTAGAGTAGCATATATACAACAGATGGCTTTTCTATTTTGCATGGTTCATACAATAAGGACGTCTCTTCCCTTTAACATTGCTGTATCATAGTTGATGTTGCAAGCCATGATCCAGCTGATAGATTTGTTGCACCTACAAATTGACAGCGTTGCGAAATTGTCAATGGTGTGGTTGAGGTAGAAGGTGTCACAACAGAAGGTGCAGATGAAAATCCTGCAGAGCAGAAAGGTGAACATATATTCCACCTGTACTTCAATCCTTTTGAGTATTTCCATGCTGGGAAGAAATCCTCTAGTAAAGAAGAAATATGGTATCTCATTGTTTTTTTTTTGACTTTGTTCATAATACTTCCCTGCAGAGGAAAAAGGTGTGCCAGCTTTCTGGCTTAATGCAATGAAGAACCATGAACTCCTGGCTGAGGAGGTGAGACCTTGCATGCTTGTACAAAAATATTACCTTCCCTGAACTGTCAATAATTTTTGTTCCAACTTGTCTCTAGATTCAATTGTACATGATTCCATCTTTTGGCTGGCTGTTAATGATTCTGGTTTACCTGTATTCAGATTCAGGAGAGAGATGAGGAAGCTCTTAAGTACCTCAAGGACATCAAATGGTACAGAATTAGTGAGCCAAAGGGTTTCAAGCTTGAATTTTACTTCGATACTAATCCATTCTTCAAGAACTCGGTGCTTACAAAAACATATCACATGATTGATGAAGATGAACCAATCCTAGAGAAAGCCATTGGGTAATTAATATTTCAGCTCATGTGGAGTTCTATTTTTTACTGGAGTGATGATTTCACTAATGCCTGTTTGGCAAATTCTTGCTTTTCAGTACTGAAATCGAATGGTATACGGGCAAGTGCTTGACACAAAAGGTGCTAAAAAAGAAGCCAAAGAAGGGTTCAAAGAACACTAAACCTATCACAAAAACTGAAAATTGCGAGAGCTTCTTTAACTTTTTCAGTCCACCTCAAGTTCCTGATGATGATGAGGAAATTGACGAGGATGCAGTAAGTTTCACCTTTTATGATGCCTGCTCTATGTTTGAAACTTATCTGCATGAACATGAGTTGACTCTTCTCCCCTTTTCAATAGGCTGAACAGTTGCAGAACCAAATGGAGCAAGATTATGATATAGGGTATGCTCATGTGTATTGTATTATATGCAGTAGCAGCAGTCCTATGCTTTAAAGTTTGTTTCTGTACTTCTAAATGTTCCTTCTTA
This sequence comes from Dendrocalamus latiflorus, assembly GCA_017311315.1. NCBI lineage: Eukaryota > Viridiplantae > Streptophyta > Magnoliopsida > Poales > Poaceae > Dendrocalamus > Dendrocalamus latiflorus. The sequence continues at coordinate 3,044,442 of CM029661.1, forward strand.
CTTGCCAGATCTACCATCAGAGACAAGATTATCCCACATGCTGTTTCATGGTTCACCGGAGAGGCTGCTCAAGATGAGGACTTTGAAGGTATCATGGAGGATGATGAAGATGAGGACGAAGATGATGATGATGATGATGATGATGATGATGAGGATGATGACGATGACGAGGATGACGATGACCACAAGGTATGGAATCCTCTCGAGGGTCCTTTTATGCTCTTTTTATAGTTTCAATAGAGCCTTATTTCTTACCAGTTTTGCTTTCTTGTCTGGAACAGAAGGGCGGGCGAGTTCCTGCAGGGGAAGGGCAGCAGGGGGAGCGGCCCGCAGAGTGCAAGCAACAGTGAGGTGCTTCATATTTGATCGTTTCCAAAGCCAGTGATTCTGGAGTGAAGAATGTTTGGTTCTGCTTGATGCTATGTCATTGAGTCGGTTTTGTGGATCCAGTGGAGAATTGAGTTGGTTTTGTGGAACCGGTGGGGGAATTTTTTCGGGACATGGTATTATATGTTGGTAGCCTTTTCAGTGTTGTGTTGGGTTCAAATATTTTGTGCGCTGCTTATGCTTGAGTTATGAATGTTGCCAGTTTGGTATATCATATTGCCAATACCACTGGCCTAGTCTAGTCCATTTTCTTTGTCCACGTGTTTTACTGAGAAATATTTGTCTATGGAAAGATTATCCTCTTTTGCGCTACATTGTTCGAATTGCATCTCCACATTGTCTTCAGCATTGCCGTTATGCTGTTTCCCAGGTTGCTGCTGAAACGACGCTTAAAATGGTGCTGCCTCCCGTGCTCAGTATGGTTGCTACTTGGATTTCCGATGCATCACCTACACCTCTTGTCACATTCCTTTTTGCTGCGTGACTGTCCTGTGCAGTATCTTTTGACTGGCTACAACGTTGGAAAAACATCTTTTGACTGTCGATTGTGTTCTAGATACAGGAAATGGCAGATCAGATAATCATGTGAAAAGACTTAGGGGCCGTTCAATCTGTGCTTCAGCTAGTGGTTTCTTTTGGTTGTTGGTTGAAATTATATTATAGCGGTTTCTTTTGGCCGTTGGTTGAAATTATATTATAGCGACTGTTGACTGTTGGTTGAAATTGTATTGTAGCGGTAGATAGATTATTTGGGTCATTAAATTAAAGAAAAATAAAAACATCGTTATACATCCACAATTAATGTAAAGATAAAAGAGGAAAAACAAAAAAATTGAAATTAAAAAGGTTACACATTCGTTCCAAGCTAGCTGAAACCGGAATAAATAGGGTCTTAAAAATACTCCGCAAGCTAGCTGTTTAGTACACTTCAGAGACTTGATCATGGTAAGGGGTGATGCAGCTGATGTGTTTCTTAAGGTGATCGAATTATGGATCGGAGATTTGACGGGCCTCTCTTTTTAGCTGAGGTTTATAATTTTTAACTTCAGCTTATAGCTTTTAAACTATTTATATAAGAAATTACAGACTAACAGAAACTCACATGTGGCTTTTGTCAATATAAATGAAGTCGGTATAATATGTACTACAATTAACTAGTAGACCATATCTTGAAAAGATATTTCATTTAAAAACTAGTTACTGTAAAAAAAAATCAAAAGCAGAAGCCCAAAACTAAAAAAAGATCAAGGCCGTCATTTGGCCGTGTGACTCCAGCTGATTGCTGTCCTGTTTAGCCATTCCAAGCATGTCAACAGTTCAGCACCCTGCAGCCTTCAGCTGCACCGATCATCGACTAATCCATGACCCCGACGTCCGGTTTGCGAATCCTACGGCAGTCTGATAGTAGAAAACAAAGATCTTGCTGCCATGAAGTAGGTTTGTACAAATATTTATAGGCAGGCGGCAGTGTTAATGGAACACCTTTGCAGTTTGAACCATACCAGAAAGAAAACACGCAGGCATGCACTGCTGGAACTTCGAACCACACGGGAGAGAGAGAACAGAGAGAACGTAAAATGAACGCGAGCTTACAATCTTCGGACCATGAAGCGCTACTGGTTAGTAAACAGGAGGAAACCAGTACTCTCTTACAAAATGCTCGAGCCGCTGCTCCCTGTACCTTTGGTCTAATCTCCGTGTTGAATCCAAAAATCTGTGAACCCCTCTATACCCCTCACAACCTACCCCTGCTCATAAACTTTTTGACCTCATCATACAAAACAAGTATGGCGGCCGCACCAGTGCTCCTAAACATGTTAGACAGCGCCCCGCGGTAGAACGATCTGACCCCCTCCAGCTTGTAGGTCTTCCACCAGCAGTCAAGGGTGCTCCTGTACATCTGCACCTCCATCCCCGACTGCATCATCATCCTCCGCCGCACGGTATCCAGTGGGTACGAGATGAGCCCTGCCATGGAAGTGACTACCTGTGCCGTCACCCAGCGTTGCCACAGGGGGGAGTCTAGTGGTACCAGCACATCCTTGGCGGTGTCAAAACCTCCAAAGTATAAGCCCCGGTGAACGACCATCCCTTGGAGTGACGCTGGTAATCCTCTATAGATACCCCGCATGCCATTTTTCTTGTAGATGGTTTGAAGGAAGTGGCGAATACCTTTGAACTGGCGGGTGTCTGTCTGGCCAACATCAGCTGCAAGACGGGTATGAGCAATGTCGAGTGGATAAATGATGACCAGAGTAGTACACCCAGCAGCAGCACCAGCGATGAAATTGCTAAGAGCAATAGATTTGAACTTGTTGTCTGCTGAGGTTCCTGCGTCTTTCAGTATGCTCCTGTACAGGTCCTGATGAGGGATTAGAGATATCACATAGCCATTAGACAATCCTCCAGAGCTAATAGCCACCCCAAATGATACAAATCATTATTTAGATTAGGTGTATATTCATGCTTGGCCCTTTACACAACTCCCTTCTCTTCTACTTAATGAATTATGTAACCAAGGTTGCATCATCTAAAAAACAATTGTGTACCAATTGTGAAATTTTAGATTCCTCTCCTTATAATAATTTATATGGACAAAATCACAAACAATTGCTCTTTCTCTCTTTGGTTTTATTTTTTTGTGGCTTTATGAGTTATTATACACAAGGTCTTTCACCATTAAGATCTGAGATGAGCAGTTCTTGCTTCCCCATAACCAGGTATGAAGACAAACATATAAGACATCAACTTCAGCTCCAACCACTTCCCTCTCAAATCAGAACACAAACCATGATGCATGATGCTTAACCCCATTGATGGAAAATTCTTAACAGCAATTAGGTACAAATGCTATTATTTTAGGTAAGGTAGTACCCTACTGCAAGTCCGAGAGGCCTTTCCTACAGATTACATGACATCTGAGCTACAGATAGGAATATAGGGCAAAGGTATAATTATGACCAGTAATAGACCATCTTCACACATGACACAATCAACGCCAACATTGACCTAAAATGACCATACCATGCATATTTTGCTTTCAGTAGCTAGAGACTAGACCTAATATGTCTATTTTTGAGTTTTAGTAGGACAGAGAACACCTGTGTTAATGGATAGCATTGTGATTATTGTCATGCCATCTAATTATCATGACTAAAAGATAAAACCACGATTATAAAGATTGATGCATTCAGAATTTAAGATCCTGCCTACATGATTTCCATTATCTCATTATAAAAAACTTACAAATAAATATGATATGTTTCAGAATAGCTAAAGTAACACAACTATAGTAAAAGGGGTCCCCTGGTAAAAGGCCAAATGACATATCTTGCTAGCTTGTGCCCCTCTAGTCTGAGGTAAACCTCTAACTGATATGCTATTGAGTATGACAAACATCGTGAACATACTTAAGACTACCTTTTCGTTTTACTCGTGTATCATTGATCAATAAAGAAAATTGCAGATAGGTACTTCTTAATACATTTGGCATTATCCTTTTAAAAAAGTACTAAAAGCGATGAACAGGCCACTTGCAAGGGACCAATGCAACAATCATCCTAAAGACGATAACTAACAAGGGCATATGATGAGCGGCATCACTATAATGCATAATGGACTTACCTGGTATCTGAGACTTTAGGTTGTCTGGCTGTGATATATCTAGTGTCCTAACCATGCACTTGACACAACTTCCAGTCTGTTTTAAATGATAAGTTGTAGTTCAGCCTTAGTAGGTATTACCGCACCATAAAATCACTCCCAGTTCACATTGAGACTTGACTTACCTATATTTTTCAGCACGTCAAGTCCAATAGCTGCTTGAGTAATTATTTCTGAAAATCCATTATGCATTGATTGCTTTTTGAAAATCACTCTTTCCCGGCTTGTCCAAAAGCTGTTCCACAATTATAGTCCTGGTCACCAGGCTTTCGTAATGCACTATTATATACATGATTATTTTACACGTTGATGATGTCATGTGTAACCTTATATGGCATGACAAAAAATAGGTGAACTAACAAGTGATGTACCCAGGAGCAAAGCCCCGTAATGCTTTTTTTACCAGTTTACTACCGCTGATGTAACCAAATATTCATTATAGGTCAGCCTATAAGACACTACCTCATAACGGTATAGTTCTACTGATGAATAACTACTACCTCCTAGATCCTCAACAGAAAAACTTGACCAAATAAATCCTAACCGGCCTCGCTGTTAATAGAGTTAACCTAAAAAATGCAAGAATATATGCACCAATAAAACAATTTAATATTCATTACTCACTAATTTCTAGTGCTCTTGGAGAAAAGGCTCACGAGCACTTTATTCTTTGATTCTTTGCCATTCGTGGCGGCAAACACTCATCCCCAGAAAGTGAAATCCCACCAAATCTCATCTGTTGTCAGTAAAGAACGACAGAACCAACAAAGCGAAAGCCCAATCTCACGGCCGAATCCAATCTTCCGTCCTCAAGAACTCGCCTTGCCGCACGCATGTGAGCATCAAGACGAACAGTACCCGATGCCCCCAAACGAAGCAACCACCGACATCACCACGCTCTCAATACCTCTCACATCACAAACTACTCTAAGCACATGAATCAAACAAGGAATGAAATCACGAAACACGCACAAGATCGCGTCTAATTCACTGCCCTCTCACACAACCACAAGAAACGGCGGTCGAAATGCACGAATCAAGAACTCAAGAAAGAAATAAAAAGGATGGTTGGGTGCGGGGTCGGGAAGAAGGAAGGAACCTTGAGGGAGAAGTTGAGGGCGACGGAGGGATAGTACCGGATGACGGCGGTGCCGTTGCCGCGCCAGAGGGAGAGCACGCCCTCGTCGCGCACGGTGCGCGCGACGCAGTCGGCGAAGCCGCGGAACCTGCGCGCGCGGCCGAGCAGCGCCGCGTTGCCGTCCTGCGTCTGCAGCAGCAGCTTGACGCGCTCGATCGGCGCCACCACCGTGTGCACAGCCCCTCCCATCACCGCCCCCGCCACCAGATCCCGCTCGAACTCCCACAACCTCCCCTCCCGCGCCCCGGCCCCCGCCGCGCCACCATCCCGCCGCCTCCCGATGGACTCCTCCACCCCCGCTCGCGCCGCCGCAGCCTCGTCGCTCATTCGGCTGTCTTGTTTTCTACCCTGCGTCGTGGGGACGTCTCGAGCCGGAACACTCAACAAGTGCGTGCGTTGTTGTTGGTCTGGTCTGGCTCGCTGGGCTCGGATCTTGAGTCGGTTCGGTTGGGCTCGGCGGCGGGTCGATGACATCGATGCGCATGGGGATGGGCTTCGCTTTGCCTTGCGTGCGCAGGCAGTATGCTTTATCTCCAAAGGAAAAGGAGAGGTGGCGTGGGGCCACTGTCATTGTCACTGTAGTGTGATAAGTCAGTAGCACTATCTAAGACCCAGGGCTCTGTTTTTTTTTGTTTTTAATCTCTTTAAAAGTCAAAATAAATATGTCGATCTATTAAGCAGATTTTAAATAAGTTTTTAAGTCTAAAATTATACGTGTTATCTGTGCCAATGTCTCCGCTATTTGTATTGGTGTCTCTACTATTTGTTGCTATTTAAAAAAAATATAGATAAAAATTATTAGCTGTGGCAAAAAAAAAAAATACAGGTTAGGCCAATAGTGTGCAACGGGTTAGATGGCTGGTGGTTCTGACCGAAGAGTTAATGATGATTTAGATGTTCCAGTAGCTCCTACGCTGGAAACCTCTTCTCACAAAAAAAAAAAAACTGGAAACTAGCACAGTGTTATTCACAGATTCACTCATCAAGGATTGAAACAGGAGAACGAGCACATCAATCAAGCTTCACAAAGTTTCAGACAATTACAACTTTGGACGCAAGGGCGCAATGTTCTTTGACGATGGGACTTGATGAAATCCAATACAAACTAAGTCAGCTCTTGCTATCAATCGTGTTTGAAAATATCATTCTAACTATTTTTTAATTTAGCTTTCGAATATCCATTTTATAAATCTAGTCTTTCCCTTAGATTTATCGTGCGTAGCAGCTTGTAGCTGGTATATTTGCTGCCATGCGCGGTAGACCTAAAGAGAAGGCTAAATTTGTAAAAATAAATGTTTAAGGATTAAATTTGAAGAAAAAAGATAACTAGAGTGATATTTGTGTGGTGATTCTCTTGCTCATGGCCAGTATAGCGATGGTTGGCTTCTGCGAATATGTGCAACTTATGGTTTGGGATGTTCGCAGCGAACATCAGGGCGTCTTCCACCGGGACAATTTCGTCTTTGGAACCATGAATTGTGAGGACCCTGCAAAAAATTTCCTTTAGGATTGTTTCTTTAACAGGTCTGTCGATACAGGAGTAGGAGAGTGGCTTCTGACCTGCAGTCTTTGCTGATGGAACGCTCGAAAGAAGGGTATCAGACCCTGTGCTTTTCAGCTTCCCAAAGTTATTTTTTGAATTTTTTTACAATAACTAGTTTTTAAACAAAATATTTTTTTCAAAATAGAATCTACTAGTTAATTTAGTACATACTTTACTGACTTCATTTATATCGGTAAAAATCATATACGAGTTTCTGTTACTATGTAATCTCTCGTATAAACAGCCCAAAAGTCACAAGCCGCAGTCAAAAGTCACAGCCAAAAAGAACAGACCCTTCAGTGCTCAGCCGACCATTTAGACTTTCTTGTCACCCGGTACTCAAAACTCCCCTGCATAACCGCGAAAAATGCTGAGGTTGCGTACGCTTAACAATGGGACTGTGTTTTTCAAAATAAATCTCGCAGGAGCCATGTTTTGCAGGGTTCAATCTGTGGAACATGACTTGAGCAGAGATGCAGGATAATGTATCCAACCTATGGCCCTGATCAATATGGCTTCAGCTTATTTTTGCACTATTCATAAATTTCGTCTTTTTCTGAACTTTTGGCTTTTTTGAGTTTTTTTACCGGTTCTTTTTTTCCTTGTATTTGTTTACATTATACGTGATGGGCTAATATGTTTTTTCTATTTTTAAATTTTTTTAAATTTAATTATGATAAATAAGCCTCTGTCAGCTACAGTGCTTTTTTCAGCCAGCTACAGTGTTTTCAGCCATAAGCCATGAGGCTTTCAGCCGAACCAATCACCACCTATATCAATGTTTGACGCCATGACCGGCGCTTAAGGTAGACAAAAGGATAATGATGCTTGCAGAAATAGGCATGGATACCTATGGAGAAATAAAGCTTGTCTCATATGGCAAGTCATCTCGGGTTAAAACTTTTGTGGAGTTTCTAAGCAGCCCAATAGGCTGTTCTGTTATTAGATTTTACTTTTGATTTCTATTTATAGAGAAATTAGAAGTTAATATAAATACTTAATTTTTTAAAGTGGTTTTTTTGGCTTTTATTGTTCTTGTCTCGTGCATATATTGTTTTCTCATTTTTTTGTATCATTAGTCTTTTCCTAGAAGTTATTTTTTAACAGTTATTATTTATTTTTAGTCAAAAATCACTAATCTTAACTTAAAAACTATAAGTAGAAGTTAATAGGAACCTCTACTAGCTTCGATACATTTGCAGTGAACCAAAGAAAATAGTTATTGGCATCGAGATCTACGGCATCACGCCAGAGGTATAACTATCAATAACCTCAGGGCTAAGCGAAGTGCAATTGCCAATAAACCCACTTTAATACTTTATGATGGTTCTGCCATATTGCAAGGTGTCCTAGCTTGGAAAGAGTGTGCAGTGTCACCTACCCTATAGTTCAACTCTGATAATTCCAAGATCGATGCCAAACCACATGTACTTCCTTGACCTTGTTAATGGGTATTACAGTGAGCCTATGATGAAGGTACAGATCCAGCAAAACTCAACGTCGTCAGCGCGACGCGACACCGCGCCGTCCGCGCCAACACGCCGTCGGCGTAACCCCACGCCGCCGCTGTCCCCGCTGTCAGTAGCACCGCACCGTTGCCGAGGCACCACAATGGCACCTCCGCGGCCGTCAGTCACACGCCCTCGCACGGAGAGGTTCTACTGCAAGCTGCCCGTGAGGCAAGCTGCCCGTGAGCCAATCATAGGGCGCCACATTTTTCTTAGCCCCTTGTCTACTTATACATTTTTTATTATTTTAAAATTTGCCACAGTTATGACGGTGGCTGCGGCTAGAATTTACTGAGGGTCCGTTTGGTTGGGCTGTGAGCTGTGAAAAAGCTGCTATGGGCTGTGAGCTGAGAGCTGTGAGAAAAGCTGAAAGCCGTTTGGTTGAAACAGCTGTGACCCCGGGCGCTATAGGGACCCCGGGCGGCAGGCTTGGAGCGGCGGGCGCGGAGCGGAGGGAGCGGAGCGCAGCGGCCGGAGAAGCGCCGCCGCCGGGAACCCTAGCCGAGACCGGAGAGGCTGGAGCGGAGCGGAGCGGCCGGAGAAGCGCCGCCGCCGGGAACCCTAGCCGAGACCGGAGAGGCTGGAGCGGAGGGAGCCGAGACCGAAGAGGCTGGAGCGGAGCGCAGCGGCCGAAGCGGAGCGGAGGGAGCGGAGGAAGCAAAAGCCGGTGGAAGCACCTCTGTACTTGCTGTGAAAAATGAACTGTACCCAAAGTAGCTTTCTCCAAGAAGCAGCTTTTGCTTCCACCCCTTTGGTTAGCTTTTGGCTTTTTGGAAGCAAAAGCACCTCCAGGAAGCCCAACCAAACGGACCCTGAGAATTGAAATTGAGTGGTTTGTATGTGTGCTTGGTATAGATATAGTTGCTTAGTTTTAGTGTGTAGTATGATATATTGTTTTGACTAATATGAGTTAAGTGCATAAAACGTGTACTCAATATAGTTGCTTGGTCTTTGGATGTATAGATAGCTTAGAGAATGTAGCGATCAACAACAATGGATTGGACTAGATAAGGGAGTTTATCTAGAACGGTTTTTTTGACGTTGAGCGAGGATGACAGAGGAGCAGACGGGGTGCGACGAAGCTCATACAACCGATGACGGGAGGCCTCGGGGCTTGGGGCGGCTGGAATTGCTTGCCATGGTCTTGCCAGCGCTCGGAGGAGGAGGGCCATGGCGTGGGGAAGCCTCAGACACTGGTGGGGGAAAGAGGAGGTGGGAAGGTGCGAGGTGAGAGGAGGTGGTGCCAAGGGGATCTTTTTATAGGGCCAAGACAGGGAAGGCACGGAGGAATCCCTTGCCGGAATTGGCTGTAGGCGGAAAGGAAAGAATGAGAGGAAGGAAAGAAGGGGCGCAGGAGCTAAGGGATTTGATCCCGGGCAGTGCTCGGTTTCGAAAACCAGAGTAGACAACGGATAGGAAGGCGGGTCGACATGGATTTGGGCGGCCAGCGCCAACTAGGAAAGAGGAGGGGGGAGAAGAAGGAAAGAAAGAAGAAGATGGAGGGAGGGTATGACTAGAGTCCCACAAGTTGGTGAGAGCAAGGGAGAGAAAAACACAGAGTGGTGAGGATGGGCTGGCGTAGGACAAAAAGAAATTTGGGCCGGCCACTTGTCGGCCCAGGAGGGAGAGAGGGAGTTTAAAATTCAAAATTTTATTTTCGAGAAATTCTTGAAAAGAAAAGAAAAGCCTAGAAATAGCAAAAAAATCCAAATAATTCCCAGAAAATTCTAGAAATTACAAGAAACCAAAAAAATCAACTTGATTTGGCTCCAATTAAACTTAGATTTTAATATATTCTTACTCTAGGCTAAAATAAAAGAAGAAAAGGAAAAGGGAAACAGATTCCAGGAAAAATCCAAATAAAAATAAACAAAATTTTGGGATGTCACAATAAACGTACATGTATGAGTGTAAAACCCTATAAAGTGTTCGAATATTAATTTGGTTTGGTTTTTAGTGTTTTCTTTTCTTTTCTTGATCTTTCTTGGTGCCAAGGATGTGTAAGTAGTGAAGATATCTCTTGAATATCAGATCCCATATATTTAGGCATGTTTTATAAAAAGGTCTTGAGCTTGCCTGATTTTGGCTTGATTTGAGGCTATCGGTAAGAGATCTTGATCCTAGGCATAGGCAGAGATAGCTAGGGTACTAGGTATGCCTTGTCACCCTAATTTTTTTGGAAATTATGCACATATCCTTAGCACTTAGTAGCTATATGTTTAATTTGAATTTGGACTTCTACGTAATTTAATAATACTTTAGTAAATTAGATGTAAATTGTATTCCATAGCCTCCATTCAGATCTTGTAAACTCTAGCATATTTTTTCTCTGCCTATGTGACACTGTATGAACGTATGAAAGTACTTTATTCTATTTAGCTCTTAGAAACTTCTTTCGTTTCTAAGTCAAAAATTAAGTGTTTGATTATCTATCTACTTGTGACGGTGCAACCATCATGATGAGCACAATGATCTAAAACTAACATTGAGTATCTTATATGAGATATTTTATTTACAAAATTTTGAAGGTATATGTGACATAAATAGGCTGCATCAATATTGTCCAATCATGTACTCCCTCTGTCCCAAAATATCAGTCACCGTGGGGTTCCGTGTGGTCAAGCTTTGACCGTTAATATATGTTAAAGTATATAAATTGATTACATGAAAATAGTATCATTGGATTTGTCTTGCAAAATACTTTTATAATATATATTTTTATTATTTTTGCTAGTATATTTTAATAATAAATTATAGTCAGAGTTTTGCATTGGAAACCATAAAAAGTCTGGAATGACCTACATTTAGGGACGAAGGGAGTATGTTTTACTCGGTGTTGGCATTTGACTAGCCGATAATCAATTAATAGCTGTCATTTTACCCCATCTTTAAACATCAATGGTGTATACATCACATAAAATTTCTAGCTCTACCACTGATCCTAGGGTCTTTGCTATGATTCTTGCCCTGATCTTGCTTGCTAGGACGTGTGTGAGTTGATCCAAGATCATCTTGACTATTCTTAACTCATGAACAAGTTTTTGATTCCAAGTTTGGTTTTGTCGTCGTGTTGGTGCAATCTTCCTTGTTTTGGATAAATGTTAGAATTTTGACATTAATCTTCTTGATCTTTATTTAGAATAGGTTCTTGACATCCTTGTAAAGTTTTGTACCAAGTTTCATAACATTTGGACATGTGGTTTTTGACTTGGCTCTTTTCGAGATTTGATCCTGAGCTGCTCTTGCTTCTCTCTAAACTCCGGTCAGACCGGCCTAAGGCACCACCTCCTTGACCACTAAAGGAGTGTTTGGACTCAGTTTTTGTAAGGTTAGTTTGTAGGTTTTGTGTACTTAATTTTTCGCTGCGTTTTTGGAGGCCGTGGATAACTCAGGGTTCGATTTGATATAAACAAAGTGAACTTCTATTCATCCAATCTAATTATCGTCTTTGATCCTACGTATAGACACCAACAATGTAGTCCCTGAGTTTTCCTAAAAGCTTGACGGAAATGCATGGAAGTTACTCAGGGAATTATCATCCCCGATGCCCCAATGACTGATTGGCACTGCTTCTTGTTGGTCTGTATAATTATTTTTGAGAAGTTTTTTTATAAGTTTTCCTTTGCTGGATATTACTTAAACACAATTGTTTTATCGTAGTTATTCTTAAGACTTGGCAAGAGGTTACGGAATCAAATCCCAGAAAATCAACCGTACTCGGTTGGTAGCTCGGAGCTAATAATTTTATATGCATCATTGTTACCAGCATTGTTTATCTAATATATAGTTAGCAGGATTTTAACCATAATTACAAGGCACTGTTTATTTAGGTTTTTAAGTTCGAGGTTCTAATTTATTTTATACTGTAACTTTTTTCCACTGTAGCTACTGGTAACTTTCTACTATAATTAAACTTAAAAAGTAAAATAATAATTATATCATCACAGGCAATATAAATGAATAAGAGAAAAAAATACAAAAGCCCACAAAAAATTAAAAACTAAAAAAAAAAGCTAGAAACCGAAAGAAAGAAACTCTAAAGAGCGGCACCCACCAATGTCGCAGGTCTGGCCATGGTCTCAGCCCAGGTGGTGCCTCTGAGTGGATGGATAACGCACCTAAACTTGTCAACGGCATTTCCCACTACCTGAAGAGCAGAACAAAATTAACCGTAGTCCTGTTCGCTTCTTCGTCCACGCCGGTGCCCCTCCCTCCACCTACCACGCTACGGCAGGCTACGGCCAGCATTCCGGTGCCGCGCACGGCCGCCGAGCCGCACGCTCGGACTCCTCCTCGTGTCCGTTGCCTAAACCAGCCGCGCCGCTGCCCTGCCCCACCACGGCCGGACCATCGGCACAGCGCGCGACCTCCTTCCCTCGATCATCCAACCCAACGGCACGTCAAATTCCACTGCCCACCACCGCGTCCGGCCCTGCCCGGCTGCCCCCAACTCCCCCTCTACTACCACCGCTGCTGCTGGCGCGAGTGCGGGCCCGTGAATTTCGCCTGCTTGTCCTAATCAGAAAGTCATCCAGCTCACGGCATCTCCCACTGTTCGTCTCAGAATTGGGCGTAGCTCGTAAGGCACGCTTCCCGCGGTAAGAGTGTGAGCCCCGCAGTATAAACAGCGGAATCCAGCAGCAGAAGCCATCGGAGTTCAGGAATGGCCCCCGGTGGAAGCTTCCAGAACCTTCTCCTCGCGCTGGCCCTGCTGTGCTCCGCGCTCGCCTCCTCGGTACGCTCTCCTTGCCTCCTCTCTCCCCGTCTCGCATCATCCCGTTGCCGTTTGGGTCCGATGACCCGGCCGGTCCGGCGATTTCGATTTTTCGTTCCGATCGTTTTGGGCTGAGTCGTGGGTACTAATTTGTTGCGTCGGTGAGAGGGTGTTGTTAGGTCGGTGGCGAGGCTTCGAGAAGGTTCTGGATCGAGAACGACACCTTCTGGAAGGACGGGGCGCCGTTCCAGATCGTCGGCGGCGACGTGCACTACTTCCGCATTGTTCCCGAGGTGAGATTTTCGGAGCAGTCCTTCAGAATCTAGGTTGGTACATGGTGCGTTGGTCTAGTGGAGTAGAAGTCTACTAATTCGTGACGAGAAGTGATGTTGTCATGATGTCGTCGAATGAGTTTATCTGATGGATTGGTGTAGGCGGAACCGATTATAACTTTATGGACTAGAGTGCATCCATCTAAACGAGACGTTGTTTTGGTGGATTCAGAAATATTACTAATAATGGTTTCTGTTAGTTCAGTTGAGGCTTGGGAGCAATGAATAAATTGGAATTTGAATTCCAGGTGTATATATATTTTTTAAATGCCCTCTCCTGAAATGTTGGTTGTATTCAACATATTGGGCGACCTTGAGCTTGCATGGCTCTTATAGATTGACAAAATTGTTAGTTCTGTTGTTGGAAACGTTTTAGCTTTTCGTGATATGCACATCCTATTTTTCGCTACACCCAACTTGCAAAATAACTGAAGAAGCCTCTACAATTGAATTTGTTTTGTTGATCGAAATATATATGGTTTGCATATCTATCTGATTTAGGTTTGTATCTATAGATAATGGCACATTTATCAGTTTATGCCAATGTTTTCTTCCAGATATCCTTATTGCGAGCTTACTTCTGCTTTGCATTCTATGCATACAGTACTGGAAAGATCGCCTATTAAGAGCAAAGGCACTAGGCTTGAACACAATTCAAACGTATGTTCCTTGGAATTTGCATGAGCCAGAACCATGGAGCTGGGAATTCAAGGGTTTCACAGATATCGAATCATATCTACGACTTGCTCAAGAATTAGAAATGCTAGTCATGCTTCGTGTAGGTCCATATATTTGTGGAGGTAATTCCATGTTCTTATTGAAATTTTACCATTTAAGCATCATAGTATGACTATCAAGATAATTGTATCTGTATACCAAGAAGAACAAACAAAGCTATTATGGTCAAAGAAGATATATAAACCTCAGATAAATAATTCAAAAAGTCAAAAGAGTCACCACTCCATCTTCCATAGTATGCAAAAGATAGTTTGTTAATTCTCTGACAGAAATCTAGCTCTTTAATTTACAAAATAACTTGGCAAAAGTAAAAGGACTAATAGGTATAATGTGACGTACATTGAAAAAGGAAAATCAGGGAAGACTACATATGCAGTGTACACTCCGCTATCATGTTCCTCATTTGACACAGCAGAGAGTAGAATGCCTCAACTTAATCAAGAACATAATACCATTTTTCCTTATGCTAGTATTTTCTATTGTCTTATAAATGTCATGGTTAGTTCTAAACTTAAAGTTATGCTCTATTCAGAACTGCTTTGTATTAGTACAGGTTCCATACGGTTTCAGAGTTCAGAGTTGATTGGGCTGTGATAGTGCATGTTCTTCGGTTGAGCTTTGTGCCTGTATGCTCTATGAATCTGTAATCTGTGCATTGCAGAATGGGACTTAGGGGGATTTCCACCTTGGTTGCTCACCATAGAACCAGCCCTTAAACTGCGTTCATCAGATTCAACCTATCTTTCCTTGGTACGCTGATCAAAATATCATCAATTTTAGGGTATTGTATATGATACCCCAATCCTTGCTGTTTCTATAGATATTTTGACCAATGTTACCTAGTTTTCTAGGTGGAGAGATGGTGGGGAGTATTACTCCCAAAAGTAGCACCGCTGTTATACGATAATGGAGGTCCAATTATCATGGTGCAGGCAAGTTCATCATGGTTTAAATTGTTTTAATGTTCCGTTCCTGTCATTTTCCTTTCTAGTTTACCCAGCTAACCAGCTTGCATATATGCAGAATAAACTAATCTTATAGCTGGTCTAGCAGATTGAAAATGAATTTGGTTCATTCGGAGATGACAAGAATTATCTTCATTACCTTGTTGAACTGGCCAGAAGATATCTTGGGAACGACATTATTCTGTACATAGTTTTTTCTGCTCATAATTTAAGCTACGCAAATGTGTGCAGTTCGTTTTCAGCATTGGGTGCTATGTCTAATTTATAATTGGGTTTACAGATTATATGTAGTATCACTGCAACATTGCATACCGACTAGGTATGGAATGGTAGAAGTTTGGTACAGCAGCACCGAGACAGGCATCAGTACGGTTAGGAAAAAGTTGCATGCATGACTGTTGATTTTAACCACAACTACAACTGGCATCAGTGCCCTTATGCATTCATAATTGGTCTGAAATAATGATGGTTCAGAGCAAAGCTTATGTAAAGATATTAGCATCAATTTGTTTGTTTTTCTCTAAACAGTGGTCATGAAAGTTGTGCTTATGAGTTTTCATAAATCACCTTTCAGGTATACAACTGATGGTGGCACCATTGGAACCCTGAAGAAGGGAACAATTCCTCAAGATGATGTTTTCGCTGGTAAGAAAGTTGCTTCCTATCTAAGACTAGAAACTACAACTTTGTTTTGTCCCTCTATACATGGTGTGTTGTGCTAAAGTGTACAGTGACTATTCTGTTGCCTTGTTTATTTACTTAAACAATATGAAGATGATTTGACATACTCTTTAGTACACTTCCCTAAGGATTTTGAGTCAGAAAATAATTTGATTTTCCTAACTTTTTAATTGTTACAAACTTGTAGTGTGCCTTTGGCTTTCTTCGGTTGATCGTTTTTGCAAATAACTATATGGTCCAAATGCAGCTGTTGATTTTTCAACTGGTGACAATCCATGGCCAATATTCAGACTACAGAAGGAATACAACTTGCCAGGAAAATCAGCCCCTCTAAGCACGTAAGTGGGCTATGCATCATGTTCAATATTCTCTTTATCACGTAGTCTTTTTGCGGATGTAACCTTTTCTAGTGATGTTACCTCTTACTTTCAGGGAATTTTATACCGGATGGCTAACACACTGGGGTGAAAGTATCGCAACGACAGATGCTAGCAGTACAGCTAAAGCTCTTAAAAGAATTTTGTGCCGCAATGGTTCTGCTGTACTTTATGTATGCCACTGGAGCTTTTTTATCAGTGCATTTCATTTGCACTTTAGCTCAATTAATTCTTTTTCCTCATGAGTTATGTGTCCAGATGGCTCATGGTGGGACCAATTTTGGGTTTTACAATGGTGCAAATACTGGTCAAAATGAATCCGACTACAAGGCAGACCTCACTTCTTATGATTATGCAAGTATTTTTTCCAAATGATTTCTTTATTTTCTTGAACCATTTCTGCATGTCCATTTATTTATGTGATGTCCTTGACCAGGATGCACCAATAAAGGAGTATGGAGACGTGCATAATCCAAAATACAAAGGCATGCTATATTATATTTGATTTTTTCTGTTTGAAGCATTATTGCACGAGTGTTCTTTTAAAAGTTTCTGTTTGTACCTTCTCTCAAAGATAGTTGCTTTAGGTATTACATGCTTGAAAAGAAAAAAAGAACTATTTTTGGTGTACTTTCTGGGTCAGCTTGCCGGAAATCACCATGAGATAAAAGAAAATGCTTGATAGATTTTGAATGGCAGATCCTAATCTTTGCATCGTCTGTGCGCCAACATAGATGATTGGATGTATGAATTGCTAGTTTTAAGTTATGCTATAAATGTCTAGAAAATTCTTGAATTGCAGTTCTATGCTTAAAATGTACATTTAAAGCACTGCTTTGTTTTTGTGTTTCTCATTACAAATGGTGGTATCAAGCAGCACTGAGAAGAGTAATA
Source organism: Dendrocalamus latiflorus (assembly GCA_017311315.1). Taxonomy (NCBI): domain Eukaryota; kingdom Viridiplantae; phylum Streptophyta; class Magnoliopsida; order Poales; family Poaceae; genus Dendrocalamus; species Dendrocalamus latiflorus. Next base: position 3,061,382 of record CM029661.1, read on the forward strand.
CATGAATGCACTGGTACTCCTCTATATCCACTTCCTTCCAACATTGAAAGAGCAAGTTATGGGCTTGTGAAATTACAAAAGGTCGCTTCTTTGTTTGAAATCGTTGATAAGATCAGTGATCCACTGAAAGTGGCTGTTTCAGAGCAGCCTCTGTCTATGGAACTGATGGACCAGGTAGGGACCAACCCAAGTATTTCTGGCTCTTTTTCCGTTACTGAAGTTATAGGTTCACTTTTCGTATACCCATGATGACGTTTCTTTTATTCCAGATGTTTGGGTTTCTACTGTACATCTCGGAATACCAAGAAAAACGTCCATACAGCATCCTATCAATTCCAAAGGTTTTTGCATGCATCCTTAATTTCCTTGGCAGTAAATTCAAGTCCATTGCTTCTAAGCTGTAAATTATGCTGCAGGTACATGACAGAGCTCAGGTGTTTGTGTCCTGCTCACTTGATGGTGTCAGAAATCCAAGATATGTTGGAATAATTGAAAGATGGTCTAGTAAAACCCTACAAATACCGAACATAGGCTGCTCATCTAATACGAGCTTATATATCCTGGTAAATTTTGGGCGGGTGGGAATTTTATGGGATTTTTTCTTGCTTCCATAGATGTTACAATTGTTGTTAACTGATTCAATATTAATGACATTGCTACTGCTTAATCCTGCTGTTATTCATATATTCTTCAGAAATCTGCTGCGCAGTCTATATAATGCTACTCTACTTAATACACATCAAACTTAGTGAAAGTTAGATATTTGAATAGATTGATAGAAATTGCATAAAAAATTATTTGAAGAAGACTGATGTTTTTGTGCCGTTCCATTATTATAGATGCGTGCAAGCATTGACATGACAATAACTTGGTAAATGATAATGACCTGAAATACAATTCAAACCTTCGGTATACATCGATGACTGGAGGAAGGCATGGCATGCTTCTGTAACATTTTTCACTTGCACAAGTGGATAGCTGAGAATTTTTTCCGTGGCTTATTTGGAGGTCTACCTGCATGCAAGTATTAGCATGGCAAAAAAAAAAAACTACTGTTACTTAGTACTACACATACAATATTAGCGTACTATTAACTAATATTTACAAGCTTCCTTTTGGATAAATAAATTGTCCTTAACATTTTGTTCCTTACCCACACCTATGTGAATTCTGTCTACAGGTAGAAAATATGGGTCGTGTAAATTATGGGCCATATATTTTTGACCAGAAGGTAAGTTCCCTTCACCCCCACATAACCTCTCACATTGCAGCATCCACATGGACCATGGTTGCAACTTGTAAGCTTCCCGTGCTAATCAGTACCCAGTTTCCAAATACAGGGAATACTATCTCCTGTTAAAATAGATGGCATTACTCTCTGTCACTGGAAAATGTATCCGCTTTCATTCAATTCACTGGGAAGCCTTTCAAAATCCCAACAAATCATGCAGATGACTGATGCTAGAGCTTGCAAAGTGTCCATTCATGGTGATTCACAAAATAAGTTAGATTTGCCATTCTATCTAAATGGTAAGTCCCTGCATGTGTTAATAATTCTGCAAGCAGTGAAATAGTTAGGAGTAACTAATTCCCATGCAGTCATGCTCATGGTAAATAGACAGGCATAACTGATTCCCATGCAGTCATGCTCATGGTAAATAGTCAGGCATAACTGATTCCCATGTAGTCACGCTCATGGTCAGTCACGGTTAATTAGGCAGGCATAACTCATGATATATCACATTATATGAGGGACAGCTCACCTCTAGGATATTCCTACTTGATCCTAGTGAGTGAGATGTGACACCATATGAGGTACGGATAATGTCATAGTGTCATACCAATTAATGCAAATAAAAATTTATGGTTTGGTTTGTGCTACAATAAGGAGTCTAAAGTTGTGCATTTATCCAAAATTCTTCGTCTTATTGGTGCAAGGAAAGGAGCAGATTATGGTATTGCACTTTTATTGCACTTTCTGAATCTCATGGAACAGTTGGCCTTTTTTTGCTAAACTTCTTGTTAGGTCAGGACTAGTTAGTGGAGCACTGGAGCTCTTTTTGTACCAATCAACAAAATTGATGGAACTTGAAAATTCCAGAAACAAAAAATTTGGATCTTTCTTGAATTTTTAACATTTTATGTTGAGTTATAGATTAATATTGAACAATAAATTGAACGGTACCTTCTCAGAATTGGTAATTTACATGTTTCCATGTTGCATTTGTACTAAGATCTCATATCTTGGTGTTTTGAAAAATATGCTGCATCACTTCTCAATATCCTTGCATTATTTTGTGATGTAAGGCATTTCAGAAGAACCAGAATTTTTTGAAGGCCATTTTCATATTGACTCCGAGAGTGAGATAAAGGATACATTCATATCATTTCGTGGTTGGAACAAAGGGGTTGCTTTTGTGAACAACTTTAACATCGGAAGGTTCTGGCCGGTAAAATCCTGAGACCTCCACTTGGCAAATTATTTATCAATTCCAATTCATATTTTGTTCTTTCCTATAAAGAATTTCCGTTTTGCTCATGTGAGCTGAAAATGAACTGATTTTTTAGGCAATTGGACCACAATGTGCTCTTTATGTTCCTGCGCCAATCCTCAGACCTGGAGATAACGTTGTTGTATGTACTTAATCTATTCTTACATGAATGCGCTTTTTGTTTATGTGTTTTTCCTGCTTTTACTGTATATTTTTCATATTGTGGAGAAATAGCTTCCATCCACTGAGCTCAGAATTTATATGCACAGAGAAATTTAGTTTAACAAAATCTAGTAACGGGAACTATTTATTGCTTAATGTCCTAGTATATCCTGAAAAAGGAAGGAAAATAACTGCCTTAGGAAAGTGCACATATATTTTTGGAGTGGTGTCGTTAGTAGAGTTCCTTTTTTATAGGGCTGCTTATTATTTTCTGTTTAGCGGGTGATAAGTAGCTAACATATGCGCCGATACCTTATTATTTTGACAGGTAATCTTTGAACTGCACAGTCCAAATCCTGAGCATACTGTCAACTTAGTAAAGGATCCAGATTTCACATGTGCTCCAAATTAACGAAAAGGTTTGGTGTATATAGTACAGTGCAATCTTCTTCTTTTTTCCTTTTGAGAGAGAAGGTACAGTGCAGTCTTGCCTTTTCAATACGAAGGTGCAAGGTTCCCAACTGAAAAGCATGTATCTATAATATATTCACCGCATATCATACTCACTATTGTATTTCGGAAATGTTGCTCATTGCATCTCCTGATGGTTTCAAGCTTGTGTTTGTGAGTATTTTTCTGATGCTGACGGGTGTTGAGGATTTTTCATCGATGCGCTAATGCGCTAAGATCTTTGGAGTTGCTCCTTATTCTCTGCTTAGTTACAGGCATTAGGCGGAAGCGGCCCTTTCAACGTAATTACTTTTCTAAATACAGATATGATGCCCTTTATACGTTTTGTGAAAATATCTAACTATTAGGGGGTGTTTGAAACGGCTTTTCGAAAGCCAAATCAAACACCTGTGTTGGAGGAGTAGCCTCTACCTAGGCTCAGTTAGCCCACCAAGATAAATGCCCATTATGTGTGTAACTACATGACATGCCTATTAAGACTATAAAAAACGTATTTGCCTTTGCTAATAGAGATCTCAAAGAGTTGGCCCAAGGTTGTTCTAGTGACATCAAAGTATTTTTTGGCTTTAGCCATCCAGCCGTACGGATCTTCCCCATCGAATTTAGGAACATTCAGCTTGGGTGATTTGAGTACAGCTTGAGCCCTATTGAGCTCTGGATGATATTGCCCATTACTCTGTCTAGGCTCCAAAAACTCATCCAAAGAGGGGGAGCTCTGAGGTTGAGCAGTGACCGCAGTAGCCCACTGCATGGGCCCATAGGGTGCCACTCTAGAATTCAAGTTGTTGGTGTGCAGGTTACTATAGTGATGATCTGTTCTTAGTATGTAATGGGGCGAACCCGGGGGTATTATCTATTCCTTTTCCATTTATTTCTCCTAGTACTACTAGGGGCACATAGAAATTTCCCACAAAAGAGACTAGGGGTGGACGAGATAATTGGTTTTTTAGACTCTAAACGTTGGACTTCGCATATTTAGGACTCCAAATGTTGACTTCGCAAAATTAATACTTATATCATTGACACTTTGATTTCTATGGTATTATACTTTATTTATTATTTCTTAACCCCTTTTCTTAATGCTTGGAGTCCTAAATATGCGAAGCCCAACGTTTAAAGTCCTAAAAAAAACCAATTATCTCGGGTATCGACGCAGCGCATGCGGTTTGTGTGTTCTTGTGCTGCGCTCGCGTGTGGTGCTTTGCACAATCGCAATCTGCTTAGAGTAGATGAGGGCAAATGCTTAGCTTGGAATTGCTCGTTGTTACTGGCACTGATACAAGCTCAAGGGGAAGATTAAATATGTTGCTGGATTAATTTGCTAGTCATACAAACCTGCTGGATTAATTTGCTAGTAATGGGGCGAACCCGGGGGTATTATCTATTCCTTTTCCATTTATTTCTCCTAGTACTACTAGGGGCACATAGAAATTTCCCACAAAAGAGACTAGGGGTGGACAGACTCCAGGGGCAACAACATTTGTAACTATAGCTTCACTGATTACTGCCATAGAAGGTGATGAGGAACGGCTGAAATTACCTTGAAAATTAGATTGCCTGTCAGAGACCTCCGTGTTGGGATGCACATTCATGAGGTTAGACATCATGCCCACTAATTTGTCCATCTGAGCTTGTACCAATTTCTGAGAATTTTCCTGACTTTTTCTTTAATTCTGCTATGTTCTTCTTCATTCCCTCCGTTTCCGCCACCGTGACATAAGAAGATTCACCTTCTCTGGCTTGGTTGATTGGAGTGGGTCTCTCACCATTCTCAATTTGGGCAGATCTGACTAGGGATTTTACAAAGTCAGCAAGATACCAACTCAATCTCTTAGATCTACTCAAAACTTCATCAATTCCCCTCAAGGTTCACCGGCTTGTATGATTACGGAATTTTACTAGGAGATAACAAGTCACTGCCAAACCCTCATCAACACAAGTCTGGATCACCTCTATGGTCAAGAATCGACGGCTATGATAAGGTGACAGTTCAATTGATCATCTACTGACGGAGAGGAAGAAGACCCAGCAGAGCGTACAGACCGAACTCCCGCCCACCGCGGGTCACTGATGTGTGCACCGACGCGCGACGGCGCGAGCGAGTGGACCCCAGTCTCCAGCCCATTGCACGCCGGGGCTCCGGCGTGCGTGCGTGCGCCCCATGCCGTGCACGACTCGCTCGACTCCTGCCACGCCGCGCACGGCCGAGTTGAGATTTCGGACGTGAGTTTCGCCACGATTCGCCGGTTTTTAGCGTACAACGTGGTGGAATTATTGCACGGTGAATACTCTCTTTCTAAACACGCTACTGCGCTGCATCTTGGTTCTGGTACCGAAATGCAAGGCGTGAGTCACTGAGAAATTGGCACACACGACATGCGTGCTGATGAACTGGTCCGACGTAGGGGACGATGCATGGGCTGCGCTGGAGCTGGAGGACTGTACAAGTGTATATTAGTACCATGCGTGCATAGGGATGCTTGCTACGTACTTCCGATCGAGTGTATACTAAGACACGCCATGAAATTTGCGTAAGCAATCATCTTCATGCTAGTCGATATAATTGCGCAGTACAATCTTCGATTTTAACAACCACGAGCTCGACTTGGAGACAAGCTCTGTACGTAAGATTGCGCAAGCTCTTGTGAAAGCTACATCCCTGCATCGTATATGAGAAGATGCTCGTCTCCCCAGCTGTGTCCACACGTACAAAAGTGTTCCTGGACGGTTGGACCAATGGGAAGGCTCCACAAGGAAGAACACGTAACGATCGATGAAAACGACGGGTGACATACATATCCCCGCAAGCCGATCGTTTGTTCCTAGTTCCTACTTTTACGACGATTTTTGCATAGCTTTTTGGTAACAATAGTCAATCGAGATTTGTCATTTTGATTTTACTACTCCATCCATCGGTTGGCACACATCGCAGTAGTTAGCAAGCTGCCCGGTGACGAACTACAGATTCACATCTCTACCAATCAAAGCCTCGCTTTCTTCGATTCCCACTCACCAAAGTTAAGCCTATAATGTCATATACGCGTATGTGTGGATTGCAATTGTTGATAGGGAATCGAAACGAAGTGACAGCTGACACAAGCCATCGGTTCTGAGACGATCACACTGTCGATGACCACACAAGTCATCGGTTTCTGGGACATGCTTTGGAGGTGCGTGACAACGGCCGCAAATGATCACCGCATCTTCGCCCTGGCGCCTGATTGATTTCAGTCCTGGTCTCGATCGTCGAATACAACGGCCGCAAATGATCCCTCGATCGATGCAGCGACCGCGTCTCGCCCCGTCCCGCTCGACGCGGCGCCACTCCACTCCGCCACTTACGCCCACGCGCGACCGTCGCAGCTGCCGGTTTGCCGATGAAACGGCGGCCGATGCACGCTCTCCGATCGAGGCGCGTTCGTACGCACACGGCCGTCACGCCCGGCTACTCGGCGCCCCTTCTCGCCCGCTTTTCCTCAATGCGGCCGGTCCACGGCGATCTACGCCCCGTTCGATAGGACTGAATTGTATTGTAGCTGTTTGAAATTACATTGTAGATTAAAGTGATTTATTTGACGTAATTAAATTTAAAAAATTTTAAAAATAGAAGAATATGTTAGCTCATCACGGGCAACACAAACGAATACAGAAAATAAAAAGAATCGATAGAAAACTCAAAAAACTAAAATTTTAGAAAAAATAAATCAGAAATTAGAAGTTTAAATTGCAATAAGTAGGGCGCTAGCTGCGTACATGTGGATCGGTGCGTTTCTGACGCCGCGCATGCGCTGTCGAGTTGATACGACCGCTCACGTGCCATCCCCGGTCGAGTCACCATGCGCTGGCCCCCGCGTGGAAATGCCTGTCACGTCGCTGCCCGTGCCGTGCCGCGGTGCCGGTGAGAAAATTGTATTTTTGCCATCCGAAACAGTGGGCTTCGCAACTTTACCCTCCTAATCGTTTGTTTCGTAAAAATACCATCCAAAATATTTACTTCTTGTTTTCTTTGCCATTTTCTCTATTTCTCTCCTTTTCCTTTTTCTCTCCTATAATCAGCCACGTAAAAGAACAAATCTACCCGTCTCGATAGTGTGCTCCCATGCTACTTTCAGACAAGACGATCTGCAACTATCTCGAAAGGAAGACAGTGCACCAAGACAGCCTAAATTCTCCAAATCTGAATTCCAACTACAAACTAATGATCCCCTCAGAAAGTACAGTCCACGGAAACAAAGGGAAAAACAAGAAATCATAATGTCCCAAAAATCCTGTATAACTCAAAAACTGAGAAGGGCAAAATATCAAAGATAGGGATTACTAATATCCTCAAAATACCATGCTAATAGCATAATACCATACAAAAGTAGATAGCAAAGCAAGTCGAACCCACCAACCAATCGATTCTATGAAACTCATAAAGAGCAGAAAGGTCAATTGTGCAAGAAGATAACAAGAAAAACTAAAAAGAGAAAGGCAAAGGGTCAAAAGGCCGGCGACAACAAGCACTAGTGGAACTTCAGCAAGCTAACAAACTGCACGTCTCAGAGAAAGCAGAGCTCAGAAGAGCATCCTGGAACAAACAGGAGGCTTCATCAAAAAGCATACTTTACTGAAGTTTATGCTCCGATCCAATCACAGGCCAAGTTAGGGAATTGCCCACGGGTAGATTTGTCCTTTTGCGTGGCTGATTATAGGAGAGAAAAAGGAAAAGGAGAGAAATAGAGAAAATGGCAAAGAAAACAAGAAGCAAATATTTTGGATGACATTTTTGCGAAACCAACCATTGGGAGGGTAAAGTTATGAAACCCACCGTTTCGGATCGCAAAAATACAATTTTCTCCGGTGCCGGTGCCCACACTGTGCATGTGCCGGTCTGTGGGGTGCACATTCCTGTCTTGCGATTCGGGTTGGGCCCCGCACTGCATGCCGCAGCTTTATGACCGAAAATTAGGCACAGTGACAACTTTCCTCCCAGTGGCGGAGCTAGAGCAAAACGGAGGGGGTGCAACGGGCCGCGCGTGGGAGCATAGGACGGTGGGAGAATAGACTGGACAGGGCGAGTGAGGGTGTTTGTTGGGCTAGAGGTACACCATATTGGACAAGGGGGTGCACAAAGGGTGAATGTTTATTAGTAATAACTAAAAATTTTTTTGGACCCGGGTTCCTGGAACCCCCTCTGGTCCATTGGGCTCCGCCCCTGTTTCCTCCTAAGAGCAAGTATAATAAGAGGTTGTTAGTAGGCTGTATGCTGAGGTGGAGGAGAGAGAGGAGGAGAGAGAAGAGAGGTGGGCTGTAAGTTTACAGCCAGCTGAAGCACAAGAACCAAGAAACTTTGTGAGAGAAAGGGGTGGGTCATACAGCTTTCAGCTGGCTATAAACTACTATATGAATGAGCTGATAAGTGGGCTGTAAGTGTCCATACAGCCAGCTGAAGGCTGTATTATTAGCCTTGCTCTAAGGCCCCATCATTTCCTGTTGTCCTTATGTACGTTGCTGATGTGAATTTGAGGGAAAATTTTTTTTCATCTATATTTTTTTAGATGTAAATGATGAAGACATCAATATAAAAAATATATACGAGTTTAGATTAAAAAAGACGTTTTCAAATTTATTTCGAAAAGTCTTTTTGTTGTGATGATCTCCGTAGATCACAATTCACAAAGATGGCTGAACGAACAAAAAGAACTGAATTGTGCTTCTGGTATCGCCGATTGGATTTGGGCTTGACACGAATTAAGACGAGAGCTCAACCGCTCGACCAGCATTCATCCACGTACAAAATAAAAGCGCAGCCGTAATCCGTGCCCTGTGCACAACCTGATTTTATAGACGAATCGCGCAACCTTTCCGTGTAACTCGTACAATGGCGATCCACGTACGTGTTGTTCTCGACACAACACTTCAGCCATGACACGTTGTGTGTCGATCCGATCAACCCCTCCACCAGCTGAACGGTCTGGGACACGCAAATGTTATCCTGGAGTTCTAACAAGTGTGCGACACATGGCCTAGTCCCTAGACCGAGCAGCCTTACGTTACGTATGCTCTTCGTGTAAAGTTTCACCGCTCCGGCCGGCACAGAAAGGTATAGCAGTGATCGCTTCCAGTGGCGGATCCAGGAAAATTTTTTGGAGGGGCTGAAGTACCTTCAGCTCGACCTCAGCCCCTTCTACATTATACATCTATGGCTAAAAATTTAGGGGGGCTCCAAGGGTCCGGTAGCGGTAGGGGGGCTCGAGCCCCCCGCCCCACCGCTAGATCCGCCCCTGATCGCTTCTAGAAGGACGCAGACGTTGCGGTTTCTCTCTGTTCTCTTCCACCCCATCCGGCGTGGTACGTGGCGCGATCCCATTGGATGCAGGGGCTGGGCCCCAGCTTCCTAGAAAGGGTCGAACTAGGACTTGGCAGGGAGGAGGCAACTGCCTCACCAAATGGCGACGTGTCAACCTTGGGCCACTGGAAAGCGAAAACAATTGCGAGGGAGGTGCAACGAACACCACTAGTAGTTGCACCTGTTACCTCGCAGAGGCTCGATACACGGTCCCTGACGTGTGTGTTAAGACTTTTAATTTATATCTTTTAAATTTTATTTGTTTATAAAAGAGGTTACGAAAAGAAATACAATCATATATGATTTTCGTCAGTACAACTAAAATCGATATATTGCCTATTACAATAAAATTATAAACTCTATCTTAAAAAATATATTATTTAAAAACTAATTATCATGGCAAAGTATTAAAGGCATAAGTACTTAAGTCCTGATGAACCCTGGCATCGTTTTCTTTGTCAGTTAACAAGGCAGATCACCCATCCCAAAAAGGTCCGAGTAATCAACGTCAAAAAGATATCTGGAGACCTTGAATATTCTCAATACTTTGAGAAAATCTATGCTAAAAAATAAGCATATAATATATGATTTATTATTTATAGATCACATACAGGATAACAGAGTAGAGGTATGTCTGAAAATAATAAGAAACAGAGCGAACCACGCGTGTGTATTATACACAAGTAACTTTTAACAAGAACCAATGCCTAATATGCTAGATTTCCTTGTGATCCGTTTGGCACCTTCCCAAATTGTTGATCAAATCTAAAAACTCATTTTGAAGATAGAATAATGTGCAGCAAACTCCAGTTCTGACATGTATATTGACATCAGTCATCTATAAACAATATCACATCATATTCATGCTAAGACAGAGAGAAGACCATATTTTACTGAACAGATGATTTATTATCATGAACAAATACACTTATCGACAACAGCCTACCGGAGTACAGACAACAATTCTTTATTCCATTGTAAATATTGTCTCTAATATCTTTAGTAGATGTGTGAAGAGCTTTATAAATAACAGTTGTCTTCAGTGTTATACATGCTCTAATGTCACTCTAATAGAAGCATACCGAACCTCAGGAGTACATATTATATACAAATAACTGTTAACAAGAATCAATGCCTAATTTTCTTGCGATCCGGTTAGCACCTTCCTGAATTGTTGATCAAAGTAAAACCCATTTTGAAAGCGTACTTATATATGGAACAATGTGCTGCAAACTCCAGGTGCCTCGATATTCCTAATGAGGAAGAGCATTTTCTGCTCGAAAGAAAAGCGAACAAACCCACGCGTCCGTATATTAAAGTTCATGCACAAATCAGCACGAACTACTCGCAGATCACATGGTACCGACTGCCAAGTAGGGGCACAACAAGTGTACCGGAGTGGCGCGAAGGTAGCAGAGACCAACTTTTTTTTTATTTAACCCTATTGTGCTATCGAAATTCCAAATATAGCCCCTCTAAATCAAAATTACAGTTTTGGCCCCTCTATCTAACCGTAGAAGCACAAGAGGACAACACTTGGCACATGCTGCGGCTAGGGAGTGCAGAACCTTCCAGCCACTGCGGGACCATGGCGCAGCGTGGAAACGTTCGACCGGGATCAGAAGGTGGTGGGGCCCACCTTGCTCTTGTGCTCCCCGATAGCGGCAGCAAGGAACCGCACCCCCTGCCCTGGCAACGAGGTGCTGCGCTACCTGGCCACGGCAACTCGGCGACCCTACTAACTCTACCAGAGCATTGTTCATTATACCCTATCCATTCATTAAGAGTGATTAAACAGATGGTGCCCATTGATATTGCAATAGTAGCTACTAATACTATTTTATTTTCTATAGATTTTTTAGTAAAAGTCCATATAAAATTATTTTTGAGTAATATGTAAATTAATATATTCATAATTAATGAATGATCCGATACTATGATCTAATTCTGTTGATGGAAAAATGATCGTACCTGAGATCATGATCCTGACAATCTTGGTTGCATTCTACACTCAGTAGTCTTCCCTGAGCGTGCGTCCTTAGTTTTGCATCATCACAAATAAGTTCGTTGTAGTGATCGCTAGGCATATTGGCAAACACTTACAAAGGAAAATTGGAAGAAGTAAGAAAAACAAGAATTTGTAAAACACGCGGTATAGATGGTTCGAAATGTCATCACAGTATTTTGTTGGTTGTAATCTTATTGTAGCAACTATTATGTCCAATTTTACTACGGAGCTTTGAGATTGCAAATGCACTCGAAGGTAGTAAAGTGATGAAATCTTTTGACTGAAACTAAGTTGCAAGGCACGGAACATGGAATATATTTGTCCCAGAACAGACGCATATTATACATGGTTACATGCCATGGTTGCTCCGCTAATTGCTTTTGGCAACCTTGCTGGCACTACGATACGTAGTGACACAAGCATTTGGACTATGTAAGAATATATGTGTTTAGAAAAAGGAAAAACATGGCGGGTAGGATGGCGGGCTAATACTGAATGGCCTAATCTACCGCGTGGACCAGGGACATTTGCCCCACGGTTCCGTCCATAGTAATTGTGTCCGCCTCCAGTCGTCACTCCTCTGCCTTTTCCTCGTTTGCATGCAAGTGAATTCGAACGTTAGCCAATTGACAAAAAAGAGATGCAGGTAATAGGTTAACCAATGAAACCAAATAACGATATACCCATGGGCCTGCGCTGCAAGAGGTCGTAGGTCCAGCATGCGGGCAATGGGCAGGAGCCTGGTGTCCCGTAGTAGTGGGATGTACTACTGGTCCATATGCCAGCGCTCTCTGGGGCACCTGAGGATGAAGCTCGGAGGGCCTATGTTGAACGACCACACCAAGCATCGATGTCGCCCATCCCAGTATAGGTTGTGCAGCTCATACGCGATGTCATCTTGAAGCTATGCCATCTTATGAGAAACATAGAACAACAAGTTATTCTGCAATGAAAATATAAGGTATGATAAGCAAAATGAAAGCGAATACGATGGGAGATTACAGCGTGTCTAGTGTTGCCTAGTTTAGTATAACAGAAACAAATTAAAGGCATGATAGCACCATGTGATAAAGAATACATAGTTTGAAACCTACGAACAATTCTGCTATGCATTGCAACACAAACACAGACAAATTGAAAGTATTATAATGAACGTACCATTGTCCAACACATTCCAACACATATAACATGAGAACAAATAAAAGGGGCACATCTGAACGCATTAAAACAATCAGACAACATCATAACATGGGCAATAAAACTTGGTCACTATGGTGCATTGCTTGAATTAAGCATGTTTAAGTAGTTGCCGATGGAGTGCCTAATTGCCTTACAGAGTCTACATCTCGAGCGCCTAATCCATTGCCCACACTTTCTATCATCCATGTTGTTACGGATGCGATAGGACTGTTGTCTTCTACGGCTGGCCTACTTGAGTGCATCATTTGGCACCCACTTCACCTGTCCTGCCTAGAGGACTTTGTAATATATGTTTAGCCCATACGAATTGAACTCGGCAATCCAAGTGCTATACAGGTGGTCGATGTTGTAGTACTCCGAGATGTAATGCACCGAGGCCTGGCGCTATGCTGCGCATGCCGCATACACATGGGAGTATGGCTTGTGACAAAGCTGCGACTTGTTGCAGGTTTAGAAAGCTTCATCAATCGTGTAGACTTATTTGCGATCCCCTCTAACCTGATGAAAGCATCTAGGCCCCCAAAAATGGTTTTGGTAATTAATGAATTTATGTGAATATGTGACCAACATGTTTTATGAGCATGCGAAGGGTTAGTCCACTTGTGAGCGACAAGATGCAAGCCAAAGGATAGATATGGAGACCCAAAATTTGTTCAAGACAAAGGTACACTGAAAATAGGATCCCTTTTGTTTTTATCGGTCTTAGGAGAAAGGTGGAAGACCGGATTATAGGGTATACAATCGTACCATAAAGAGGGATCTTGGCAAGTAGCTTGATAGCAAACTTGTTGTGCCATTAGGATCAATATTAGAAACATGCATTCATCAAAAATCCATTTTAAAACAAAGTCTGTGCTCTGTTTGGTCGAGCGGTAGTACCGCAGATTTGAACGTCGGAACTACCGGAGAGCGGTAGTTCCGCGCCCATAAGCGGTAGTACCGGCAAGCGGAAGCTTCGGGTTTTTGAGCGGAGCCTTTTTTCCAGAGAGCACCCACGTATGCTTTTTGAATTTTATGAGAGCGGAAGTACCGGTGGTTCCAATGCCGGAACTACCGTAGGGAGCGGTAGTTCCGCATTTTGAAGCGGTACTTCCGGGTTTCGGTAGATCCAGAGGATGAGTGAAACATTTTTTTCCAGAAAGCACCTCCGAATGTTTTCTGAAATTTCGCGAAGCGGAAGTACCGGCGATTTCAACGTCGGAACTACCGCAGGGAGCGGTAGTTCCGCCATCCTGAGCGGTACTTCCGGCGTCCGGTAGCTCCGGACTGAGAGCGGTACGTTTTTTACAGAGAGTGCCGAATTTGGGACCTTTCGTATATCGGCCAGAGCGGTAGTACCGCGCCGACTTTGCGAAACTACCGGAGAACGGTAGTACCGCAAGTTTCAACGGTGGTAGTACCGCGCCGCCAAATCCAATGGTCACTGCAGAGCTCTGACATAGCCGTTCTGCCGCGAAGATTTGGTAGCGGTAGTACTGGCCCATGAGGGGCGGTAGTACTGCTCATCCTGAATTTTTCAGGAATTTGTGCCAAACGGCTAGTTTTGGTTAGTGGAGGCTATAAATACCCCCACCACTGCACAAGGGCTAAGGTTAGAGACTCATTGCATATTTCTTGAGCCCTAGAGCATTCACTCCACATTCATTCTCACTTGGTGCATTAAATTAGAGGTGGTTGAGCAAATAGTGCTAGAATTCATTAGTTGATCCAATTGGCACTAGTTTGCTTTCAAGTGAAGCTCGGATTTTTTACTCTTAGTGCTTGCCGGCACTTGGACGATTGGGCGGAGATTCGATCGGTGATCTTCTCAAGAAGCTTGTGAGAAGACCCGGTGATTTGTGAAGGTCGGAACTCACCTACCCGGAGCGGGGAAGAGCTACCACTAGTGATCGAGGTGCTTCGGCTTAATTCGTGGAGCCGGTCCGATTCGTTCGGGCTAACCTCAACGTGGACTAGGGGAAACCGGCAAGTTTCCGAACACCACGGTAAAACATTGGTTGTGTCAATCTCCTTCTTAGCTCTTGATTATTTATTTCATTATGATCATTTGCTTGCTTAGAGCTAGGATTGTTAGATTCTTGACTAGAATTGTGTAGGATTAATTGCTTTACATTCTTGCTATTTAAATTGTAAAGAATTAATCAAGTGAACAAAGAAAATTTACAAACCTCCTATTTACCCCCCTCTAGTCGGTATCCTTGATCCTACACTTGACCCATGACATAATTCTCTCCAAGACGGATCTTGATCTTTTTCTTGATACCATCCATGGTATGAGCAACATGTGAATGAGCCTTGTTGATCTCCTTGTCCATGCATGCATATATTACTTTCAAGAATTGTTTGCCTTCCTCTATATGCTTCTTCGTCATCATGGCTCTGTTAATAAAATACCTGACGGTATGGTTCCAGCTCTCATCGATGATTGCAGTTATCGTTTGGGATCGGATACCCTTGAGAACACCGTTGTACACCTCGGACTATTGGTTGTGATGATTCCATACCTTGCACCACCGGTGTCGTATAGCAGAGACCATTTCTCTAAGTCAAGTGCATACAAGTTAACTCACTGCGTGAAATCCCTAACTCTTGCGGACCCTCCCACCACTTCCCCTTGCTCGACGTCGTCCGAATGCCTCACATGCTTGCCAGTCTCCTCGTCGAGTTGTCTCCACACAGCCTCAAATTTTCTCCTTTGGTTCTGCATGCATAGCTTCCTAAACATCTTCATCGGGTCCTTGCTTCAAAACCTTAGGTGAAAGTTGGCCGCGCGATACCTCATGCACTACTGATTCCTCATGTCGTTCCACTAGAATGATTGATGCATCCCATTTTGCATCGTGGTCAATGTGGACAACAACCTAGCATTGTGGTCCAAGATGACATACACATCTGGTCGGTCTTGAACCACCAATTGCTTTACATTTGCCAAGAATCATAGCTAGCTATCTGTGTTCTCATTCTCAACAATTGCGAATGCCACGAGAAGTAACTGGTCGTTCGCATCGGCTGCAGATAGGAAGGTGCCGTCCATCGTCAGCATAGGACGGCAGTACTTGAACCCTTCGATCGCCTGACGAAAGGCCCAAAATACTCTGTCAAGAACAAAGCAATTTGGCTCCTTCATAGGATGCACCCGCTCCAACTTGTTAACATATGTGTCAGGATTTGATTCCGTAATTTGGAGAATTCTTGGAACTAGGTCGTAAGCCTCTTCATATGCGCCAGACATATGCTCCACGACCTTCCGATTCACCTGACATACCTTGTTGTAGCTAACCAGGAACCCTACCATATTGACAACATTCGCTAATAGAAGCTTTGGCAAAACAGAAATATTTGCGATGACGATGTGGCTTATCAAGTTGGCAACATATGAGGACGTCACATTGCGATGCCTATGAAGTGGCTTAGCAAGTTTGTATGTGTGATCCTTCAGCATTGTTATTTAGAAGCCTGTGGCCATGCCCCTTAACCGCTATGCACGGATCTTGATAGGGCAAGATTCATCCACACACTTAAGGATATAGGTGTCAGGGTTGAACCTGCACACCCGATACATCCGGTTGATGTTACTATATATCTGGCAATGACCTGCTGGGCAGTACTCTTGTTAGGGAAATGCTGCTCTAAGAGTAGAGTGTCTTCATTGAACCCCCACTGTGCCCCTTTGGTTGTGGTAAGCTAGAGAGATATCGCTGCGATATCGTCCAATCTAGAGGAGACATAAGCAACATCGGTGATCATAACACCACTTAGTACACCTTCCGTAGCAGCTTCTCCATTTTTCTCATCTCCAAAACTAGTTGTTTCCACATCCTCCTCCTCCTCACTTTCCACCTCTCCCACCTGATCGGCAAGGTACTCATGGCAATCAATACAGACTGCCACTATCTCTCTACGTCTTTGTTCGACTCAAAATTCTTGGGACGCCTTGTTCGACTCGAAATTCTCGGGACGCCTCCTCGGGTCTCCGTCATCCACTTTCTCACCTGTATCTGCACCAACACTAACGTCTACAAACTGAACATACACCATCAGCCTTGCATATATCGCAACAGCAGGGATGCACACAACCTCCATGTAATTGCCCATGATGCGTCACTTATCACCTTCAAAAGTTGTCAAAATGTCTCCACTGTACCACCCACCACGGATGCATACAATGCCTTGATGCGTATCTTCTTTCTTGTAGTGGCCCGATCAAACGTGAAACGCATGCACCTCCTTAGCTTCAAGAGGCTCATGTCCTTCAAACCCGATGCCCAAATAATCGTTCAATCATACTTTGATAGATCCGCCCTATATAGTCCATTGTGTACGAGACCATTCCTATAGAACACGAACAAATCTTAAATATCTGACATGACGTACCTAGCACAGGTGCATATGAAACCCACTTAGTACACGATATGCAATGATCATACCATCTAACAGCTACTATTATACATCTGTGTGCTTCCAGCTAGTGATGTTTGTGATTTTTGAAATTTCGGACTTTTAGGGGACATGTACAAATTAACACCCTACACATTGCATAATTATTATTTTGTAACACACTAAGTATTTTTATTTTTTCCATCAATTAGTTTGTGTACTTACAGCTAGTAATGTTCTTGAGTTTCAAAATTTCTCGCTTTTATGGGACATGTAAAAATTAACTCTCTACACATTGTGTAATAATTATTTTGTTACTCACTAAATATTTTTATTTTTTTCGTTAAATCATGCGTGCACTTCCAGCTAAAAAGGCTTCAGATTTTTGAAATTTTTGACTTGTACGGGACTTGTCAACATTAACACATGCAGTAGTCGTGCGGTCCACGACCGCACGTCTTCCTCGCGCTACAGTAGTCATGCGGTCCCCGACCGCACAACTCTATCTACAGTGCGTGCTACAGTAGTCCTGCGGTCGGGAACCGCATGACTACGCTGTCGTGCACTCCGCGACTGCACGATTAACTTGTGTCACGCTGCCGTAATGCCGCGGTCAGGGAGGCTAAAAATAAAATTACGGTGATTCAAGAACTAGATTTGATATTCACGTAATCAACAGTACAAGATTTGACCAAAATTCGCCGCGCTCGGTAAAAGACTACGATTGCAATTATGTGCGGTACAGGACTGGTTTTCAAATTGAGAAGAACACTAAATGGCCAAATCATCCGAGCCATATTACCCGGGAACTCTCCGCGCGGGGGGCGCGCCCACGTCACCCCCAGCGCTCCCTTGGCCAGCGCGTGGACGCAGGATTTGCGTACGGTCGGGGGAGCCATTTTCCCTGTACTTCCGAAAAATTACGTAAAGGTCCTTTTTCCTCGCGAACAGGTCCTTGCCAATTTTTTTTTACCCCTCCACTTTGCAGGATAGCGCCCCACATTTTCCTAAATTACGTACGGGTCCTCATTTATTTACGTACAGGTCCTCAATTTTTTACGAAAAACACCTTTAACTTTTTCGAAAATACACATTTGCCCTCGATTTTTTTTATAAAACTCCTCACGAATTATCGCCTCTTTTACTTCGGTATACACGGTGGCTGGCGCGGTGTAACGCCGCGCCTACGAGGCTAGTTAATAAAAAAGTTCGCAGAAACCAGCCCCGGGAAATAAAAAAAATTGCAATTATCAAGTCCACGAGCACCCCTCCGGCAGCAGACGGGAAGACCTGTCCGATACGGCGCACCCGATCCAATCCCCTCTTCCCACCTCGCTTTCTTCGCCCGCCTTCCCTTCCCCTCCCCGGACACGCGCACGCACACAACACCCCACCCCCACCCTCCTCCCCACCCACCACCCCTCCCCAACCCAAGCCTATTGCTATACGCCGCCGCCGCCGCCTCCTCCCACCTAAACCTCCACCTGCTCTTGCAGTCCCAGCCACTCGCGTCTCTCGCTAGCTCGAGTTCCCGTGCTGCTTCTTTGGCGACGCAACTGCTGTTTTGAGCCGACGCGGGGGTGCCGAGCGCGTGTGATCGGCGCTGATCTTGCGATGGCGGCGGCGGTCTGCGCCGACGACGAGGCGCCGCGCGCGGCGTGCTCGGCGGAATGCGCGGGCGGGATCGAGAAGCTGGATCTCGGCGACAGCAGGGCGGGGATCGCCGGGGGCGGCAAGAGGAGCGTGTACCTGATGGACTGCGCGCCGGTCTGGGGCTGCGCGGCGACGCGCGGCCGCGGCGGGGAGATGGAGGACGCGCGCGCCGCCGTCCCGCGCTTTGCCGACTTGCCGGTGCGCCTGCTCGCCAGCCGGCGGGACCTCGACGGGCTGGGCCTCGACGCCGACGCGCTCCGGCTGCCCGCGCATCTGTTCGGCGTGTTCGACGGCCACGGCGGCCCCGAGGTACGCAGGCTTGGAACGATTTAGAGGCATTTGATTGGTCGCCGCGCGCAGCCTAACTCATGATTTGACGATTTGTGGCATCGTGTTGTTGTGTAGGTGGCGAACTATTGCCGGGAGAGGCTCCACGTCGTCTTGAGCAACGAGCTGAGCAAGCTCGGTAAGGATTCGGGGTGGACGAGCGAGGTGGATATGAAGGAGCACTGGGACGAGCTCTTCACTAAATGTTTCCAGAGAGTAGATGATGAGGTGTTAGGGCGAGCGAGCAGGCCCATTGATGGCGTCGAGGAGTTCCGGTCAGAGCCGCTTGCCGCAGAGAACGTGGGCTCGACAGCGGTTGTCGCCATCGTGTGCTCCTCTCATGTGGTGGTGGCTAACTGTGGGGATTCACGCATCGTGCTCTGTCGCGGCAAGGAGCCCGTGGCTTTGTCAATTGATCTTAAGGTAAGCAAAATTCTTAGGGTCATGATCCATCCTTTTGGGTTAATCTGATTATGCCTCGCTGTTTCAGCCTGACAGGAAGGATGAGCGGGCGAGAATTGAAGCCGCGGGAGGCAAGGTCATCCAATGGAATGGTTACCGGGTGTCCGGTATACTTGCTATGTCACGATCAATTGGTATGCATATTGATTCCTGTGATAGATTTAGATTTAGTTTTGAGATCTAGGGAAGTAATAGCGCTGTAGGAATTAATTTTCACTATATGTAACCATCTGAAGATTTATGCAACCTGAAGCCCCCAAGTTCCTGGGTGTTACTTGTCATAGCTTTTGTCATTTAGAAAAGCATGTCTAAATCAAACGCCACATTATTTCATATTGATCTAGGTAGATTTCTCTGGTTATTTGCCCAAAGACCTTGAGTTATGCTAGTGTCGTGTGACTTGGTTTTTTTTGTTAGATGCTATATTCCCATATGTTTCTCTATTTTAAAAAAATGAGATATTTCCATGTGTTGTTGTTTTATTTATTAGATTATATGTTCTTTTGTATTAAAAATTTAATGCCTGCTTGAAATATCAGCTATTTATTCTGGGAAAAACAGCAATTTGGGTTCTACATTATCTGAGAAATAAAGTATGCTAGACTTAATACTCTTCTGCAATCATGTTATGGGTTGACTACCTGGATATTGCCTAATCCTGCTGATGAACTTGCAAAATGAGGTTAAATGTATCTCTGTGAATTGAGTATGCAGATGTGATTAAGAGAAGAAGTTACCTGCCAAAGTAGAAAAGCCATCTTTTATCAAAGCAACAAAGGTATCTTATGTCATGTTCATGCAAGTGGCACTTGCAGCTTCGACCATGGCTAATATTGGGTCTTAGTTGGATCTGTTCACATCTCTTGCGCCATTCAAATCAGTTACACTAAACACCTGGACAACATTGTTCCTCCAATTTCACCCGAAATTTTAGTTGAACCAACGACAGTTCAGCTGACTTCTCTGTGCATTGGGTAACATTTGTCCAAATTTATTGCGAGCTCTGCTAACTTGAACCCGGGATTGCTGATGTTGTAGGTGACCGATATTTGAAGCAATTTGTCATTTCAAAACCAGAAGTTACAGTTATTCCTCGGGCAAAAGATGATGACTGCCTCATTCTGGCGAGTGATGGGCTATGGGACGTCGTGTCAAATGAAGAGGCATGCAAAGTAGCGCGCCGACAGATCCAGCTGTGGCACAAGAACAATGGTGTTACACCATCATACTCTGACGAAGGTGATGAATCCACCGATCCTGCTGCGCAAGCAGCTGCCAATTATCTCGCGAGGCTTGCGCTGAAAAAAGGAAGTGAGGACAACATCACTGTTATTGTGGTCGACTTGAAACCGCGAAAGAAGGTCAAGAATAGTTCCTAACAGGGAATGGGTTCATCCGAGTTACTGACCGTGATCCGTGTCCAAGAGTTCATATTACTAGTCGGTCTGCCTCACGAGACTTGACCCACATTTTTTCGCTGGGCTTCAAGAATTGTACATGTATATGCTAGATATATTTTCCATCTAGGGGCTATGCTTAACCCATTGTGGATTCCTGCGGTCAAAATCTGCTTCAGTCAGCTTCAGCCTTCAGCACTGGCACGTGGCATCCCTTGTAATCTTGTATAATAATTGAACTTGTGAAGAGCCAAGTGGCTGAGATGACCACTACTAAAATTTAACACATTGTTACCACCATTCCTGAATTAAAGCTTGCTGCCCGTTCTTTAACAGTTTCTAAAAACAGTTTTTGGTTTTTGCTACAAGACTTCACTTTTAAACAAAACATTTTTTCTTAAAATGGAGTTTACAAGTTAATTATAGTACACATAAAAAACCTAACATCTATATCAATCAAAATTGCAAGTAAATATCTCTCTCTTCATAATCTCTGTTGTAAATAGCTAAAATAAAAAAATTTATATTAAAAATCATAAGCTATAGCCACATTAAACAGGCTCTCCGATGGATGCATCATATATTGCTTGTCTGCGTGTGTTTAACTGTCTCGTGCGAATGGAGGAGAAAATGTTAGGCAAGATGACCCAAGAAAAGTACAATTACCAAACCAATCAAGCAGATCAGAAGCCTAGAAATTTGCGATGGAAACTGTTGAATGGCTTGCTATCTTCTGTACAACGAGAATTAACGTGTAGTATATACACCCCACGTCCGGTCACTCCTGATTTGTCCGCGGCTAGGTGAAGGTTCCGTGATTCCGTGAAGTGATAACTACTCTCTCATTCGCAATACAAATGCAAAGCTTTGATTTTCATGAATAAAAGGCAGCAGGTCATTCTCCGCCGTCTCCTCAATATTTGGCATCGACTTCACAATATCTTCAAGTGAAAAAGGTATGCTGCAAAGAGAAATGAAACCAAAAAAATGAAAACGAGCAATCAGTGACAGTGTCTAAGGGCATTAAGATTGGAACCTGGAAACTTTTTGGCATGGCACAAACCTGGAATCGTCATCCAGCAGGACCGAAAAGCTGGTGACACTATTTGATTCGTCATGCAGCGTTGCTCTCATGCTTGATGTGAACTATAAATAATAAGGAAATAAAGCAGAAGTCATTGAACTAACATTCCAAATGGAACAGCAAACCACAGTGTACGACTAAATTGTATGATTACACCGATTAAACCTATCAACTTACCTCTGCTGAAACAATGTTTGTGCCATTCATATCATCCCAGTACATAACAACTATCCGCTCTAGCTGCTGTAAGCTGAGAGCCTGGACAAATAGTGAAATGATTACAAATTACAGAGTTAAGGAATGAAAAAAACATGATCCTTGGTCAAAGCAGATAACACTTACAGGGCAAACATCGTTGCGTATCTCTCTCCATGTCCTTATTGGCTTTAGAGAAATTACCTGATGAATGAAAAAGAGTAGGAAAATATTTCAGAAAGTAAAGTTTCATACAATTCAGTTTGCGTACAAGGGCCACAAGCCCACAAAAGTTTGCCTTTTTCTTTTGGGGGGGGGGGGGGGGGGGTAATGAAAAACACACCAGGAAATCGACAGCTTGTCTTATATGCCTCAGTGCTTCCCAGGCTGAATCTGCAAGCTGTGACAATACTAAAACATAAGCCGACAGTATTTGAAAATGCTGTCACAATGAAAAAGCTAAGTGAACAACCTCTTGAGTAACATCATTGCACCAATGTTTTAGTTGAGTTAGTCCAGCTCTAATATATTCTCCGTTGCTAAATGAACAACATTCACGGCGCAAAAGGAGTCTGTTTTCAAAAGAAAAAAAATAGAACAGCTCATACATTGAAGGAAATGCTATAGGAGCGCAAAAAATGCTTACCTGTTAAATAGTTGAACGTTGACCATATAAAGTATTTGAGTAAGCAACTTGTGGACCAAAATCGACGGGACCTGCAAATTTATTAGTGGGACAATTGCCCTCATAAGTCGTAACTCTGCAAATGGATACTGCATTGATGCTTGTATTCATTTAGGACGTACACGATTGGCTCTTAGCAGATGCAAGTAGTTGTTGAGGATTTTCACGATTCCCAGCCAATGTGTGAGTAGGTTGTGTTGGCCCAAACCACTAGCTGCAGACAGCGAGGCCTTTTCTTGATTCAAGTGAGAAGTTGTTGGATCCTAAAGATTTACAATATTTACAGAATTTTCAACAGCAAAGTTTCACAGCTGATAATTACTTAAGAGAGGCAGTACCTGGATACACAACTCAAGTAATGGGTTTAGCTCCTTCTTCACTTTGTCGCTTATCAATCCAAACACCTTTTCAATCAGATCCACAAGCTGCTGCTTGAAGAGCAAAGCTGGATATTTTGCTTCAATTTGGTGCAATCCACTAGTTCCATCCACTGATTGACCACTGAAATAAGCAAGCCCGCTATTTGAAGTTTGACTATCCTGAAAAATCCTATCGTAGGAAAATCTTCGTCTATGTGGAGCTGATATTGCTGCCCTAGTGATTTTAAAAGAGCGTTGCAGGAGAACTGATAACGTCGACAAGTTGGATAACCAGTAGGCCAAGCTTCTCGCATCATGCTGAGCCTTGAAGAGGAATGTCAGTCAATATAAGAATTAAGAACAATGTAATGATCCTGAATTCCAGGTATTAGAAAATTGGCTGCACAGAGCTGTCTCGTATCATGTTACACGGTGAAGAATATGTGCTAATTGAGTACCGCTACAGCATAAGAATAAAAATTCAAAGCAAAGTGCTACAAACCTCTATCGCTGAGTTTATAGCTTGAAGGATACTGTCGAAGACGCCTGTCTTTGCTGATTCAAACGATCTCCAATGAAGAAGACATTGGTATACAAGAAGAGCAGCAACAGGTTTGCTCCCAGAGAATCCAAGATGCTGGGTAATGTACTTAAGCAATAACTGCTGATCATCCTGGGGCTGCTGGTGCGAAGAAGGGTACCAAAAATAACAAAGTTATCATTTGAGCAATGGGGGGTTAGGTAAACTCAGCAAGTATCAGCAAGCCTACCTGATATGCTTCATTAAGTACCCTTTGCATTTTCTCCCCATTTTCATAATCTTTTTGGTTAATCAAATCAGAGGCACTACTCTGCAATATTTTTTTAATCAAAGTCACGACAGATCAATTAATTTATCAAACAAAAAAATCAGAATCGACGTGCAGCCATATACTTGATTAAACTACCATAGAGGGTCTTGTTTCTGCTGGACCAATTGAGGACTTCATTTCAGCATATGCTACGTTGCCATTTAAAATATGACCATTTTCTGGACTTCTCTGTTGAAATGCATCTACCAATTCAGATGAGAACATTCAACAGTCATGCAAATGTAAGTTCTATTGAAGACACATTACATGGATCATACTGATTTTGGAGCATGCAGCTTGAGACTTGGCAGAAGATGGAGTAATCGCAAGTGTTTGTTGACGAAGAATTTGATTTTCTGCCTCTAAGTTGGCTGCCTTTCGTTCTAGCCTGTGTTTGAGGAAGGATGGATAACAATTGATAACTGTTCCATCAAAAGTTGATAACAAAGAAGTGCAGTATGTGGCTAAATGAATTACCAAAAATGGGAAGTTGTTTTCTATGGGTACCTTTCTAAGGTCTCCCGAAGCTGAGTAATAATTTTACCAGAACCTTCAATTTTCTTGATCAAGTCATCATTTCTATTTAGGAGGTCTTCATTTCTCCTTATTAGATCCTCATTTCTTCCATGAGCTTCAGTAAGTGCTTTCTTCGCGGCATCACATTCTTGTTTCTCCATTACAAACGAAGACAGTCTTGATATGGCATCTACTTGAAGCCTAATTGGTAAAGAGTAAAGACATTAGTCTCCAAAAGGATAATAGAATGATCGGTAATGATTGCATTGTAGTTAGTGCACTACAATTGGAGAAAGCTAGATAGAAAATTAAGATACCAACTTTTGCACAGTATCTTGAAGCTGGTGGGCCCTGTATTCACTGTCTCTAACTTTCTTAAGTAACTCATCATTTCTCTCCTGAGCTTCAACAAGAGACTTCCTAATTGTGTTATTTTCTTGTCTTTCAGCTTCCAAAGAAGAAACATTTGCCGCTATATTTTCTTTAAGCCTGTATTTTTGGGCAAAGACAACTGTTATAGCTTCATGAAGTTGACAATCCATAATGGATGGCAGCAAGAAATATTCAAGTTCAGAACAAAAAGGGAAATTACACAAAACCCCAGGTGTTATGTGACATATGTCATACATATAGACGTAGATTTATGAAAAGGTTCAGTTTACCTTAGATGCTCCCAAATGCTTTTCTATAGACCTGTCCGTTACTGTTCCTTCAACTTTGATAGGTTTGCCACGTCAAAAGACATTTGGCATGCACGTGGCCATCCATTTGTCACTGTGTGTATATATATATGTCACTTTACATTGAAATATTAGGCTCCGTTTGGATCCCTGAATTAAAACTGGCTCGTGGAATTGGAGTCCCAATTCAATTTCTAGTACAATTGGAATTGGGCTACGGTTCTAATTTTTTGTTTGGTTGCCATTGAAATCATAACTTGGAAATGAAATCATAAGGCAATTCAAATTTCTGTTTGGATGAACCCTGAAAATGAATTGGCATGTTGGGGAAGAAATCGAACCAGGAAGCTTGACGGTGAACGGATAAGGGCATCGGGGGTGGTGGCCTGAGCGGCCGCTTGCTGGGTGGTCGCCGGAGCCTCGCCTGAGAAGTGGAAGGATGAGATAAAGAGAATAAACATGGGAGGGTATAGATATGGATGTCGGGACGAGGAAGAACAAGATATGGCGGCGCCGGCGATGGGGAAGAATATGTCGTGGCAGCGCCGGCGTTGGGTAAGAATATTCCATGGCGAGCGGTGCCGGAGAAGACGGTCCCATCCAGATGACTCTAAAAGCCGGGAGGAACATTGCCAGAGGGCGGTCAGGGACTTGCCGGAAGGCGGCCGGAGCGACCGCCGGAATTTCGCCGGAGACGAGGAGGGGAGGAACAGAAGAGAGTGAACGGGAGGGGAAGGAAGGCTTCGTCGAATGAGTCAATTGATGTTTCAGATCGTTACCCCTCTGAATCGTGGCAAGCCACGTCCGTTGTTCACAAATCCAGGCTGAATTGGCCCCAAACTTCAATTCCATTTCTAATGGACATCCAAACAGCTGAAATTAGTTGGGCTTAATTCAATTACTCGATTCTAGGACCAATATAGGAATCCAAACGGGGCTTAGATCCATTCAAGTGCACATGTGATAGTGCGACTGTTATGGTAATTAAGACTTAAGAACTTTCTTTCTTGTCTGATTCCTTTCTCAACCAAGTGATTACAGATATATAGCCAATAGGCCAGCTCATTACCACCCAATACTCTGTCCTCTTTTTAACTAAACTCTGCAAGCCTAACAAACTCTCTAACAAACTTATCCTCTTGTCTTTTTAACCCTCTGTTGTGGATGCTAGTTTCTTGTTACGGCGTGTATATACTTTGCCCACAAAAGCATCCACAACACTTCGGCCCTCCTGGAGAAACAGCTCGTCCTCGAGCTGGAACGTCGGATGGGCCTCCTTGAAGTCCTCCAGCCTCTCCCAGGTGACCTCCGAGTCAGGGCAGCCCACCCAGCGCACTAACAGCTCCCAATTTCCCCTGTTGAGGCGTGCGCGGATGATTGCCGCTGGAGTAGGAACAGCACGGCCATGAACCACCGGCGGAAGAGGCACCAAAGCCGCAGGGGGGTCACCATGGAACGGTTTAAGGAACACCACATGGAAGACGTTATGCAGTTTTGCTTTGGGAGGAAGACGGAGGCGATAGGCCACATGACCTACACGCTCCGCCACTTGATAAGGACCGTAGTATCTTGGAGCCAGCTTCCCTTCGGACTTGTCGCTGATGCCTGCTGCTGAACGGTGGTGCAATCGTAACCAGACCCAATCGCCGAGTTTGAACTGGACATCACGATGCTGCTGGTCGTAATGCTGCTTCATATGGTCTTGTGCTTGGAGCAAACGGTCTCGGATCTCTGCCAAGAACACATCACGGTCCTCAAGCTGCTTGTCGACCGCCGCCACCCGTGACAGGCCGGGCTGATACGACATCATAGTCGGCGGAGGGTGACCGTAGACGACCTGAAAGGGAGTGGTCTGAAGCGCGGTCTGGTAGGAGGTGTTGTAGCAGAATTCCGCCCATGGCAGCCAACGAAGCCAGCTGCGCGGACGATCGCCGGCAAGGCACCAGAGATAGACACCGAGCACTCGGTTGGTCACCTCCGATTGTCCATCCGTTTGTGGATGGAAGGCGGAGCTGAGGCGTAGCTCCACTCCTGCGAGCGCGAAGAGCTCCGTCCAGAATGTGCTGGTGAAGACGGGGTCGCGGTCGCTGACGATGGAGCAGGGGATTCCGTGGAGCCGGACAATTTGGTCGAAGAAGACGCGCGCCGCGGAGGTTGCTGAGTACGGATGCCCAAGCGCGATGAAATGGCCATACTTGGAGAAGCGGTCCACCACTGTGAGTACCACGGATTTGCCGCTTACTTTGGGGAAACCTTCCACGAAATCCATGGCGATGTCTGACCAAACAGAGGAAGGTACTGGCAGAGGCTGAAGGAATCCAGCCGGATGGAGATGTTCGGTCTTGTTCCTTTGACATATGGCGCAGCCTTGGACAAATTCGCGCACAAGCCGATTGGCGTGAGGATTGTAGAAGGAGGCGCGTAGGCGATGCAGAGTCTTCTGGACTCCTTTGTGGCCGGCGCCATGAGCTGTGGCGAGGATGGTCGGCCACAGGACCGATGAGTCAGGCACGAAGATGCGGCCGCGGTGAAGGACAAAACCATCCACCACCGTCCAGGAGGCACCCGCAATGCCCTGGTCCACCTCAGCGCGTTTGTCGATGAGGACCGGAAGTTGGTCCGCCTCACGGCGCAAGTCGTCGAAGAGTTGGAGATCAGGACGGGAGATGGCGCATGCCTTGGCGTCCACAGTATCTTCATCACGGCGCGAAAGGGCATCGGCGGCCGCATTCATCCGGCCCGGCTTGAACTCCACCTTGAAGTCGTAGCCGAAGAGGCGACTGACCCAGGTGTGCTGTGGAATGGTGGAGAGGCGCTGATCCAGGAGGAACTTCAAGGCGAAATGATCAGTGCGCACCGTGAATGGCCGCGCCCACAAGTATGGCCGCCAGTGCCGCACAGCTTTCACAAGCCCGATCAGCTCCCGCTCGTATGCCGCTAACTTGGCGTGCTGAGGGGCGACCGCCCGACTGAAGAAAGCAATGGGGCCGGATCCCTGGTGTAGAACCGCCCCGAAGCCAGAGCCAAAAGCATCGCATTCCACGATGAAAGCAGAGAAGTCCGGCAACTGGAGGACTGGCCCCGTGGTCAGGGCGCCCTTGAGTGCTTCAAACGCGTCAGTAGCCGCTGGAGACCACCGGAACGCGTCCTTCTTGAGCAAGGATGTCAGAGGGGCAGCCATGACGCCGTAGTTGTGGATAAAGCACCGATAGTAGCCAGTGAGGCCGAGAAAACCGCGAAGCGTGCGCGGCTGCGGCCAAAGCTGAACTGCCTCCACCTTGGTGGGATCCATGGCGACGCCGTCCGCCGAGATGATGTGGCCAAGGTACGCCACACTGCGTTCCGCAAAAGTGCATTTGGAGCGCTTCAGGAAGAGGGTGTGAGCGCGAAGCACTGTGAGGACGGCGCGGACATGCTGAAGATGCTCCGACCACGACGCACTGTAGATCAGAATATTATCGAAGAAGACCAGGACCGAGCGCCGCAGGAATGGCCGCAGTACTTCATTCATCAAGGCTTGGAATGTTGCCGGTGCGTTGGTCAGCCCGAAGGACATCACCACGAACTCGAAGTGGCCGTGATGAGTGCGGAAGGATGTCTTGGCGATGTCATCTGGGAGCATCCGAATCTGGTGATAGCCGCTCCGGAGGTCCAACTTGGTAAAGAAGGAAGCCCCCTTGAGCTCATCCAGGAGTTCGTCGACAACAGGAATGGGAAAAACATCGCGAACCGTCTTGGAGTTGAGGGTCCGATAGTCGACGCAGAAGCGCCAACTAGTGTCCTTCTTACGGACCAGAAGCACCGGCGACGAGAACGCTGACGTGCTAGGGCGGATGATGCCTTGTTGCAACATTTCAGCGCACTGCCGTTCAATTTCATCCTTGAGCAGCTGCGGGTAACGATATGGCTGCACGGCAATGGGAGGTGTGTCCGGAAGCAGCGTGATACGGTGATCCATATGACGCTGAGGGGGAAGACCAGAGGGTGCCTCAAACAGATCGGCGAACTCAGCCAGCAGAAGGGATAGCAGGTCCAGCCGATTCAGGGCACAAAGTGGCGGTGATGAGGATGCTTCCAGGCCGCGCCATTTGACAGGATGATCGTGCCGCCAAAAGGCCATGGTATGCCGCTCGAAGTCCCACAATATGGGCCCGAGCGTCTTCAGCCACTGGCATCCTAGCACGATCTCATAATCTTCCAATGGCAGGACATAAAGATCAATGCAGAACTGCTCCTTGTCAATAGTAACAGGAATCTGCTTGCAGACGCCAGGTGATGACACACGGTCCCCATTCGCTACGCCCACCGTGAGTCCTGGCCGCGGCTCCAGCGCTAGACCGAGGCGAGTGGCCGTGGTGGAGGCCACGAACGAGTGGGTGGAGCCGGAGTCGACGAGGGCGTGCAACTGCGTCTTAGCAACAGAAACAGAGAGGCGCATCGTATCCCCTGCTTTGATGCCTGTAAGGGCATGGAGGGAGATCTCCACATCGTCTTCGGAAGCTTTGTCTGCATCGACGGAATTCTCCACAGGAGCGCTGTCGTCCAATTCCATCAGGTATATCCCCTTCATCGAGCAATGCTTGATGTGTTCCCTGGAAAATTTTTCCGGGCAATTGAAGCAGAGACCGTCGGCCCTACGCTGCGCCATCTCCTGGGGCGTCAGACGCTTGAAGCGGGTACCAGCGAACGGTGCGCCTTTAACCGGAGCCGGAGGGTTCTGAAGTGGTGCCCGGGCAACCAGGGCGGCCGTGCGCGGCGAGGCTGTTACCGCCGGTACTGCCGCGCGATGCGACGAGGCCGAGCGCAGAGGCACGCGGGTGATACCCGGATCGTCTTCATCCTCAATTTCTAGGCGACGCTCAAAAGCCCGCGCCAGAGCCATGGCATCATCGAGGGTCTCTGGGCTTTGGAGCTCCACGTCGGTCTGGAGAGGATTCCGCAGTCCCGCGGTGAAGATGTCGATCTGCTGCTGCTCGGTGACATTCTTGCAGCGAGCCAGGAAGGGAAGGAAGCGTTCCTGGTATTCCTCGACTGTTCCCGTGCGGCGGAGCTTCATGAGGGCACCGAGCGCGTTGCTCCGAACGGGCGGCCCGAATCGGCGCTGCACCTTGTGGAGCTGAGGCCAGGTTGGTACGCTGCGGTTCTGCTCCAGGCGGTAGTACCAATCCTGGGCCGCGCCCTCCATGTAAAAGGAGGCGAGCCAGACCTTCTCTTCCTCCGGCGTGCGATGGGCGCGGAAGAACTGCTCCGCCTTGTGTAACCAAACGATGGGGTCGGTGGAGCCGTCGTAGCGCGGAAAACGCAGCTTGTGGGAGGATTGGTAGGGAATAGGAGGCGACAACGGAACCTCGGACTCGGGCTTCGCCTTGCCCTTGTCGGAGACGTCGCCGAGCTCGAGCTGGGAGGTCTGCAGCCGATTGACGGCGACCCAGAGGCGGCTCTGGTCGTTCTTGTGCGTCGCGAGATCCTCCTTGACCGATTGAATCTCACCGAAGAGCTTCTCCATGGCTGCTTTGAAGTCGGCGGCGGAGAGAGGGGAACCCATGGAGAGGAGTTTCCGCGGCGGAGCAGTGGAGGATGAGGACTTCTGAAGGGGGGGTGGTGGTAGGTGAGCAGCGAGCGAGCAGGTGGAAAAGGAGCGGCACGCCCGCCGACCTGGCGTAAGCGCTACGAGTGGGGAAAAAAAGGAGGCTCTGATACCAAAGATGTTATGGTAATTGAGACTTAAGAACTTTCTTTCTTGTCTGATTCCTTTCTCAACCAAGTGATTACAGATATATAGCCAATAGGCCAGCTCATTACCACCCAATACTCTGTCCTCTTTTTAACTAAACTCTGCAAGCCTAACAAACTCTCTAACAAACTTATCCTCGTCTTTTTAACCCTCTGTTGTGGATGCTAGTTTCTTGTTACGGCGTGTATATACTTTGCCCACAAAAGCATCCACAACAGCGACATAGCTGCCAAATCGTGCTGATATTTTTTCAGTACGAAGTGACAAATTGGTGCTACATTAGCACCATGTATGCACTGCGTGGACACAACAGTCTTGTGTCGCTGATGTGGTAACACGGGAGGATGTTCCAGAAAGTTACGAATTTAGTACAGACAAAACACAATATAGGGCTAATTGAAAGATTTTAGTAAATCTGATGTTTTCTGGCTTTGTAGGTAACCAGATGGGGTTTTGTGTAATTTTCAAGAAAAAAATATCACAAGCTGAAACAGGGAACTATGAGCACGTACTTGTGATATATTATCCAGAAAGCTTATTCAAGGTACTTACATATTTATAGTGTTTTGAAGATGCTCAATTTTTTTGTTGGCTTCATCAATTTTCGCCAGTAACTCTTCATTTTTGTATTCAGTCTCGGTAAGTGCTTTCTTCAATTCATCCTTCTCTCGTCTCTCAGATAGCAACAAATTGTCTTTCGCTGTATGATCCCCAAGCCTAAATTGAATCAACAAAAAATATTTCAAATATTAGCATCTACTTATATGCGAACTCTCTCTCTCTCGTAAGCATTGCCAAAGCCAAACACAGCTTAAAAAAATCCATGGCTAGATAAAGTACCTTTGTATGGTGCCTTGAAGAAGACCAATTTTCTTGTCAACATCCTCAAATTTCTTTAGTAACTGCGAATTCCTTTCTTGACTTTCTGCTTGTGCCTTCATGGTTGTATTGTTTTGCTCTCGTTCTCTCAACAGTAAAGCCTCCTTTGCAGATGCATTTTCTTGAAGCCTGTATTCATGAAAGAAATATGTAGTTGATTCAACAATTAAGAGGGATAAGATGTATATTTCTTATAAAAGCTCATGTCCCTAGAGGTTGTTAGAGCATAAGATGAATGATTTATTTGATAGGATCTCAGCAAGTTTCTTAAAAAGGAATAGACTACCAAGGAACG
Source organism: Dendrocalamus latiflorus (assembly GCA_017311315.1). Lineage (NCBI taxonomy): Eukaryota > Viridiplantae > Streptophyta > Magnoliopsida > Poales > Poaceae > Dendrocalamus > Dendrocalamus latiflorus. The sequence continues at coordinate 3,093,540 of CM029661.1, forward strand.
ATTATCGACCTCTCAACAGTTAGCTGAAGCTGAAGAGTATGCTTATCAGAATCCTGAATTTTCTTGATTAACTCTTGGTTTCTCCCCTGAGTTTCCATTAGAGTTTTCTTGGTCGCCTCATGTGTTTGTTTTTCTGATAGCAATAAAGTGTCTCTGGAAGTAACTTCTTCTTCAAGCCTGTGACCATCGAAATAAAAGGTCACTATCACATTGTAATGACAATATTGGGAAATAAGGTGGGACATGTATCCACTGAAGAGAAGTGTCAGACCTCTTGATAGTATCTTCCAGTTGTTTTCTGATTTCTTGGGAATATTGCAATTCACCTACTAATTCCTTGATCTTTTTCTGGGAATTGGCTAGTTGTTCCTTGGTTTCATTGTTTTCTTGTCTTTCTATTGCCAACAAAGAGTCTTTCTCTGCAGTACATTCCCCTAGTCTATGTTCAAGAAAGAGAAATATTACGGTTGGAGCCACCTAAAGGTCATGTGTGATAAGGATGTACTGTGATCAAAGGTAATCCGAGAAATGGGCAGAATACAATAGTTGGCCAAGAAATAGTTGCTTAAGATGTTTGAAGATTATAAATATTTGCAAAGAAACGAAATCAAACCTGTTCACCGAATCCTCAAGCATACTGATTTTCTTAACTGAATCCTCAACGCTTTTCATTAACTCTCGGTTTCTCCCTTCAGCTTCAACTAGTGCTTTTGTTGTGCAATCCTGATTTTGCTTTGTCCTTAGCAGCAAAGACTCCCTTGCTGTTGCATGTTTCTCAAGTCTAAATTCATTGAAGAAAAGGAAATATGTGTTAGCTCATAAAGTTTTGAAGACAAGAGTGGCCCTCTAAAGTTGCAGATAGTGCATTATGTTTCAGAAAGCAAAGCTCAGCTGCTAATCATGTTAAGCTAACAATAGTGGCAGTAAGACAATAACCTCTGGAAATTCTCCAGCAGCTTATTTGTACTTTTCTCATCTTCATCAACTTTCCTAAGTAATTCCCAATTTCTTTCCTGAGATTTAGAAAGTGCTTGCTTGGTTTGATCATGCTCTTGCCTTTCTGCTACATACAAAGCATCACGTGTGGTTGCATTTTCTTCAAACCTACATTCAGTGAAGAAAATTTTAACAGTGGTCAGCTCGTAATATTGAGGGCAGCAGTAAAGATATAAACAAAGGGAGATGCTGCCCTGCTGAAGACCTGATGCACATATATATCACCCTTATATCCCAAGCTATGATCAATCCCCCTAGAATGTCTTAAAATAATGGCACCCTGCAGTTTAGGATCTTCAAATTTTATCCTCTATACAATACACATCAGAAATTCAGGGCCATGATTCTCCTCTTAAAGTAATATATCATACTTTTAAGCTTACATCAATTGACAAGAATAATCAGCCTGCGTATTCCTAAGATTACAGTGGTCTAAAATATAGTGAGTGAAAATTTGAATGATTAGAAGTCTAGGACTGAAGTAAGCTATAAAGTGCAATCAAGCATAGGAAAAGACAATTTGGTACATCAACGAATAAACCTTCGGATATTGTCTTGAAACTTAGCAATGTCGTTATCAGCAGCTTCAAGTTTATTCAGTAATTCCTCATTTTTCCCATGAGCTTCACTGAGTGATTTCTTGGTTGCTTCACTTTCTTGCCTTTCCGTAAGCAAAGTGGCCTCTTTCTCAATTAAGCTTTCTTTCAACCTGTGCCCAAAAAAAGAGAGAGCACAAACTGTAAGCCAACTAAACAATGTTACAATTTTATGTGATTGCCAAGAAATATCACACCGATAATAGTGTGTTGGACAAAGCTTATATTTCTTTCGAAACGAACATGACCTTTGCACAGTAGTCTGAAGCACTGTGGATTTTCCATTAGCATCTGCAACTTGTCTAAGTAGTTCTTCAACTCTCTGTTGTGCTTCACCAAGTTCCCTTCTGGTTGCCTCGTTTTGTTGCTTCTCCATCATCAGTGAAGACTCCAGTTCTGTCACACTCTCTTCAAATCTGTATTCAACAGAAAGGAAGAAAGTTGTTGTCCCAAACAGCAGGAAAGGATGAAAGTGGATTTACTTGATTATGGTCACTTACTATGGTACAGAACATTGCCAAATGTTGTTTTTTAGGAGAGCATTACCACCATGTTCTATGGTCAGATATGCTTATGTGGACTTTAAAAAGGTATAAAATGCTAGCATGAAGAAAAAGGAGAATGTGTAGGAAGAACCACATGTCTTTTTTAATTGAAGTAGAAGGTGGGGCATGAACTCGAAACTCAACCACCGCACCTAAGTGCTTTACCGCCACGGTACACAGTCTTTCCCCAAAAAATGCTAGTATAACAAGCAATGAACCTTTTGTGATTTTTTAAAGATGAAAATTATTTTTCTTCAGAATCTCTAGTCCTCTTTATTAATTCTCCATTTATTTCTTGGGATTCAGCAAATAATTTTCACAGCAAAGCATCCTTTTATTTACATTTTCTTTACAACTGTGACAAAAGGAATCATTACGACCTCACTAAAGAAACAACTAAGATTGAGTAACGACTGAATATGCCAGTTATTAAGGCATATAAGTTGTCACGTGCCGGAGTTGAGCGTAGGTAGTAGTCGTGGGAAACGGGAGGTCGAGGCCCAGGCCCTCGACGCCTTGGCGCCGTGACAATCTGAGAAGGGTAGCGGGGATTGGGAGAGAAGAGAACGGGGTAGAGAGATAGATGAATTACTTCTGGCTTGTCCTTTATTGCTCAATGCCTTTCCCTTATATAGGGATTACATCAAGAGATTGATTACAAATAAGATGGGAACTAACTCCCTAAAACTAATCTGCAGTCTCCTAACATACACCATCTTCCTAATATCTCTCAACTGCATACTTGCGGACAAAACAACTTATCTTTAAGTCAAATTCGGTTTGGCTGTTGCTAGTTGCTACCGTATCCTTTTGGAAGCACATAAATTTGTTTATCGCAACCTCGAACTTTCCTTGCTAATGCTTCAGTTCTCTTTTGAGGTCCAGCTAGTGTGATTTTAGCTGCGCATTTTGTTGTCTTTCAGATGGTAATGATGCCACCTCTTCTGTTATGTACATCACTTCTAATCAAAATTGACATAGTAAAATGAGCTTGGCTAGTGTGATGCCTTAATTTTCAAACTGAAAAAGATGGGGACGGATTCTACTGCTAGTCTGCGACTGCAACTACTAGCATGCAACAAACCATGTCCATGGACTAACGGATCCAGCATGTTCAATGATCATGTTGGCTTCGCAGTGTAAATTAGCAACGCCAAATCTGATTCTGACTGCGGCAACACTTTGTTGGTATATGCATGACTGCATCATTATCCATGTGTGCGAAACATATGCACGCGGCTCTTTTTTTGTGGATAACTTGCAGATGGGTTTTGCGTACCCATTCTTTTAACAATACTAGTATTGGCTCCTTAACAGAAATGTAATACTTCAACCAGCTTTGGTTGGAACCAAAAGAGCCTGCCACACAGTCTATTAAGATCTACAGTCATTAAGCAACTAACCTCGTCACAGTATCTCTAAGCTGCTTGATGTTTTCATCTGCAACCTCAACTTTCTTATTCAGGTCTTCGCTTCTTTCCTGAGCAATAGCAAGTTCATTCTTAGTTGCAGTGTTTTCTTCTCGTTCTCTTAGTAGTAGTACCTGTCAAAGTCACAACCATCATCCATCAAATATCATGCCATATGTGAATAGCACTGAACTCTAATGAATCAAAGGATATATTCCATAATCATATACTATTTCTATCTTTTTAGCCTGAAATAACTACTGCAACCGCATTTGATTTTATTAAAACAGTAAATGATACAATTTGGATAATTCATAAGTTTAGCTTGGGGAAAAGTACCTTCAGCACCTCAACTTCATTAGTCAATAAAGTGATTTTTTCTCTTTCTTGAGCTAGAGCTTCTTCAATAGCCTTTTTGGCTGATTCTCTTTCCTGCATGGCTGTGGCTTCTACCACTCGATTTTCCATCTCATGAAGAGCAGCCTGTAATTTGGAAATTTCTTCTGATTTCTTCTTCTCTAAATCAATCTGAAAATAGATATATGTGTCAACATAGTGTGACCACATAACTCAGCAATATGACTTTTACATGTTCTTTGTTATGAACATTGTGTGTATATTCATGAGACTCAATGGACAATATTTAGAGAGAGTACAATACAACCGTACACATAGAACTAAATACAGAAGAGATAAGCATACTCTAACAACCCCCTCCCCCATAAACTCATGGTGGATCACACACACTAAGTTTGGAGAGAAAATACAAATATTGCACTCTAATCTATAGCTTCGTGAAAAAGTCAGTAATGTGTAATTCTGAGGGCGCAAACTGTAAAGCAAACACTCCCTCTTGCAAATGTGAGTGAGTGTATGAAGCATCCACACCAATGTGCTTAGTGAGCTCATGCTTCATTGGGTCGTGGGTAATACTGATAGCACCTATACTGTTGGGCAAAAGAGTTGTAAGCCTTAGCATAGGCACTCTAAAATCTGCAAGTAGCCACCTCAACCAAGTAACCCCTGCTATCACTGCTGCCATAGCTCTCAACTCAGTCTCAATATTTTTTTTTTGAACCATAAATACAGCAGGGGAGGCCCCCACTGTAGAGCTTTATATTAAAGGAAAATAAGCTGAACAAAAAGCTAAAAGAGGAGGAGAAAACAAACAGCTATACACCTATACAGAACCCAGGAAAAAGTGAGGAGAAAAAGGCCACAGGTGAAGAGTTAAACTTGGAGGCCTAAAAAAGAGAGAAAGACCTCCCTTTTTGGGTCACAAAGTCTATGGGCTTGTAATTTGGCTTCTTCAAAAAAAATTTGCTTCCACGAGTCAAGAGAGGGACGTCCCCGGTCAAAGATGAATTCGTTTCTTTGTTTCCAAATCTGCCAGGCTCCAATGATGAAGATTTCCATGAAGAAAGTGCTTGGAGACTGCTGCTTAGCTTGGATTATCATCTGAAAGAAATCTGCACCAAGATTCCAATGTATGCCAAGTTGCTGCCAACAGCTTTGACTGAACGGACAGCCGAAGAAGAGATGAAAGGCCGTTTCTTCCAAATTTCTATCACAGAGCACACAGTCATAGTTGTTCCTTTCCAATTTCTGCTTCTTTCTCTTGAGGATGTTCCTTGTGTTCAGCCTATCCATTAGGAGTAACCAAGTGAAGACTCTGAGTTTATTACAACATTTGGAATCCCAGATCCAAATGAAGGGCTTAGGAGGTTGAACATTTCTGTAGGGAAGGTTATAGAGCTTAGAAGAACTGTATGTATTATTTCCCCAGATGTACTGCCAAATGTCTTTGTCTTCTTGCTGAATCTGAATTGTTTGCAAATAATCTTGTAGACTCTGATACTCATGATAAGCTTGCTCAGATAGAGGTAGGTGGAACTGAGTTTCCAAAGTATTACTTGTCAGGAACTGAGCAACTGATATGTTCTTATTTTTTGCAAAGGTGTAAAGTCTTGTGTACTTGGTTTGCATGATATTGTCATTCCAAAGGTCAAGCCAGAAAAGGACAGTTGAACCATCACCCATTTTGCATTTGGCAATCCCCCTAAACAAATCGCAGAGTTTCAAAACATCCCTCCACCAGAAAGAGCCCTTGTTAGGAGCGACATGGGGGATCTGACCATTGGGGTAGTGAGTGTTCCAAATGAGCCTAACCCAGGGAATTTCTTTCTTGTTATAGAATTTATCCAGGTGCTTGAGAAGAAGAGCTTTGTTTTGACTTCTGAGATTGATTATACCAAGTCCACCTTTTCTTTTTGGTTTGCAACACTTATGCCAGGCTACAAGAGGTTGTGATTTAGCATTACTATCAGCTCTTCTCCACAAGCAGTGCCTTCTTGCTCTGTCAATGCATTCTAAAACAGCCGCTGGGATTTGGAGAGTGCACATGGCATAAGCAGGAATAGAGGAGAGAACTGCATTGACAAGTTGAAGCCTTCCAGCATGGGTTAGGAGTTTGGAGGTGGCAGTAAGTCTTCTTTCAATCTTGTTCATTACGAAGCCATAATGTTCCACTCTCGGCTTGGTGGTGCCTAAAGGCAGTCCCAGATAGGTGAAGGGTAAAGTTTCTAGTTTGCAACCAAACACTCCTGCCAGCTGCTACGCTTTATCATCAGACACATTGAGAGGGACAAGACAGGACTTATGATAGTTAACCCTTAGTCCAGTCGAAATAGAGAAGGACTCTAATAATCCCTTAAGTGTGAACAATTCTCTTTGGGAAGCTTTCATAATCAAAAGGGTATCATCAGCATATTGAATTATGGGGTATTGGTCCAAATCATAGGAAGGGATAGGGAGCTCAAAGAGACCATCTCGATGACCCTTATTAATGATGCATTGAAGGAGGTCAGCAGCCAGAACAAATAGCAGTGGAGATAAAGGGTCCCCCTGCCTAACCCCACGTTTACAATGGAAATGACTGCCAGGAACTCCATTAAGCAGAATGGAAGAAGAAGCAGAGGCAAGAATTCTTTGAATCCAGTCAATCCATTTATCATTGAAGCTCAAATGCTGCAACATTTGAATGATTGTGTTATGTTCAATTGTGTCAAAAGCCTTTGCAAAATCCAGCTTTAAAATGATGATTTCTCTTTTGGAGTGTTGGCACTGATAGATATATTCATATGCCCAAGCAAGACAATCTTGAATTGTTCTGGTCTTGATAAAGCCGTACTGATTTGTGTGGATTAAGGGGATTATCTTGGACTGCAGACGATCAGCTAAGAGCTTTGTGATGAGTTTGAGAGTACAATTCAAGAGAGAAATGGGTCTGAAATCACCAACTGTTGTTGGGTTATTAACTTTGGGAACCAATGTGATAAAGGAGCTGTTGATAGCCTCCAGATTGAGTGAGCCATTGAAGAAATCAAAGCACAATGTATAGACTGAAGGAAGATAGAGTTGGGTGGAATTGGATGTATTGCATTGAGCCTCTTGGGCGGTATATATAGAGGTACAAGACTTGGGGGGCAAGATGGTACAAGGGATTGTAATCCCAATTGGACTCTATTCTACCAAATATGTATTGTACTCTAACATCCCCCCGCAGTCACAACGGGAGCGTCGCAAACGGTGAGACTGGAGAAGAAGCCGAAGAGCTAACATCCCCCCGCAGTCATAACCGTCGATGCGGCGCGTATGCTGTGACTGGAGCAGGAACCGACAAGTAGCTCAAGCAAGGCGGTAGCCCTTTGTGCCGATGTCGAGGTAGCCGAGCGCGAGGGCGGAGTAGTCGTGGTCGAGGATGCCGTGCTGGAGATGGCCGTGGTCGACGTAGTCGTGGTCGGGTTACCGATGTTGAGACGGTCGCTCATGAAGCCGCGGGCGCAAAAGAGGCGCCATGGTGATGACGGAGACGCGTCGAGGCAGTCGTCGTGGAAGGGGGGCGATGCCGAGGTCGACGCAGTCAGGGCCGTCGAGGATGTAGGCGAAAAACGGCGATGCAATCGAGGCAGACGAGACGGGAACGGGAGGGTCGATGCCGAAGTCGATGCAGTCAAGCCGCTAGAGCCGAGGCGTGTGCCAGGTTTGCCAGACCCAGCAACGCGTCGGGGACGAAAGCACGCACCGGTGTTGCCAGTACCGGACGTACAAGGGAGAGGGCCCCAACCAGGTGTGGTTGTGCTGGACGAAGAAGAAGCAGTGCGGGAGCGGACGCTTCTACCCGAAGGCGAGCAGTCCAGGCGGACGCTCTGGCGCGAAGGCGAGCAGTCCTGATGCAAGGTACGGCGGCGGCGGTAGCGCTCGATGTCGGTGATGAAGGCCCGATCAGTATGACGAAGACCATGTGCAGACAGATGGCGCACAAGAGGTTGCGCAGCACAGTCGTCGATGCACAGGGGACGGCGATGTAGATGCAACGGCGAGGGGACACACGTGCGGCGGTGCTGCAGCCCGAGGAGGCGACACAGCAGCAGCCCTGTTGCTCGGAGAAGATGCGCGTAGTACTCGACGACGAACGTCACGGGAGCCGAGTGGATCGCGCACAATCGGCTGATCAGACCGAGTACGCGCGAGGCGGGACGACGATGGAAGAAGTCGGTGGAGGCGTCCCGATCTGTGGTGGCGATGACGAACCGGCGATGAAGACGTGCGGACAGGATGACCGAGACGCGACGCGCGAAGGCGTCCCCTCGACATCGCGTGCCTGGCCTGGCCGCACAGTCGAAGAGGTAGGGGCCGGTGTAGTCGACGCCGATGTCGGAGTAGATACATGCGAGGTCGACGGGCGGTGGGCGACTCAACCCCGATCAGTGATCGGGAGAAAAAAAAGATACAACAGCAGCAGTGGGATCCTCCATGTGCAACTCACCGGGTACACCTAGCGTGATCCTCCCCTTTTTTTTAGTGCTTATCTCAGATCCAATCTGAGACTTCATCTAAAACGCACGGCACAAAGGAGGAGCCAGCGTTGGTGGGCGGCAGGGGCGTGCGTCGGCCGGCTAGGTGGACGGCGAGCGAAGCCGGCGGCACCAGCAGGCGGCGGGAGGCGGGCTCGGTGGGCGGCTACCAGTCGGCGGGCGGGCGCCTGAGGCAGCAAGCCTAGCGACAGCCGAGCCGAGCCTGCAGGGAGGCGGTGCGCCGGCGGAGTGGGCGGATCCAGGTCGGAGGGGCGGCAGGAGGAGGCAGCGCGCCCGGAGGGGCGACCGGAAGAGGCGGCGCGCCCGGAGGGGCGACGCAGTCGGAGGGGCGGCGGGCCGCCGGCGGGCAACCGGAGGAGGCGACGGCCGGCGGGCAACCAGAGGAGGCGGCCAGCGGGCTCCAGCGGCGGCGGCGTTCCTGCGCGGAGGCGTCCGGGCGGAGGGGGTCCCGGCGGCGTCCTGGGGAACCGGATCCGTCCGGATCCGGGAAGCTCCGAGCAGTCGGCGGCGGTGGCGTCCGGGAGATCGGTCGGAAGAAGAGGCGACAGCGGCGACCGAGGGGAGACGGCGTCCGGTGGCGGTGCGGAGGTCGCCCCGGGGAGGAGGCGGCGGCCTGAGGAGGACGCGACGGTGCACGGCGAACTGCGACGAGGAGGCTCGATCTGCTGCTTGATGACGACGACGATGGCGGCCGGATCAATAGGATCCGCCGTCTAAACGGTGGCGCTACCCCCGGCGGAGATAGATCTCCCCGGGGGCGCGCGGTGCGGAAGCGAGCGGCGGCTAGGGTTAGGATCTAAACCTAGGCGTCTGATACCATGAAGGAAGATAGAGTTGGGTGGAATTGGATGTATTGCATTGAGCCTCTTGGGCGGTATATATAGAGGTACAAGACTTGGGGGGCAAGATGGTACAAGGGATTGTAATCCCAATTGGACTCTATCCTACCAAATATGTATTGTACTCTAACATAGACATCTTCCTTTATTATATCCCAACAACTTTTGAGGAAAAGACCATTAAAACCATCAGGACCAGGGGCTTTGTCCACAGGCATCTGTCTGATTATTTTGTCATTGTCACTTGTGGAAAATGGGGCTGAAAGATGTTCCAAATCATCTCTAGGCTGAACTAGTTGACTGAGATTGTACAGCATTGTAGGATTTGAGGTAAAGCCCATTCGCCTTTTGAAATCATCAAGGAGAAGGGCAGCCTTCTCACTATGAGCTGACATAGTTCTGTTATCTTCAGTGTCAAGACTGGTGATGGTATTTATTCTGTACCTTTCAGTGGCAGCTGCATGGAAGAATTTGGTCCCTTCATCCCCCAGTTTGGTCCATCTGATAGTGTATCTCTTTTTCCAATACTCTCTCTTGTATCTTAGCAGATTGAGGATATGCTCCTTCAAAATTTTCCTAAAGTTAAACTCTTGGGTGTACAGGTTTCTTTGCTCTTCAAGAGAATCCAGGACTTCAAGAATATTATTGCAAGTTTTGATTAAACAATTGAGATTTGACAGATTTTTACTCCATTTTTTAAGGGCTGCTCTTAAGAGTTTTAACTTAGCAGAAATCCTTGTGGCACTATTAGTGGCAATGACATGGGAAGACCAAACAGATTTAACTGTGTCATAAAAACCAGGGTGCTTAATCCAGAAATTTTCAAATCTGAAAACCTGAGCCTTGGGAATGCAGGTGCCAATTTGAACCTTGCAAGGGATATGATCAGAGGTTGGTCTAGCCAAAGGGAGGTGAAGAGAGTTGGGGTACATAGTGGTCCAGCTGGTCGAAGAGAAAACCCAATCTATTTGTTCTAGGAGAGGCTCATTTTGCATATTGCTCCAAGTATATTTTCTTCCCTTTAGTGGAATTTCTAGCAGACCCAAGTTGCTAATTATCTCATTAAAGATCATGATGTCATTTATATTCCCACCAATTTTGTTTCTGTCTGAGAGAGCTCTATAGAAATTAAAATCCCCCATTATCAACCAGTTATCATCATCCGCAATTTGGAGGCTCTTGAGCCACTGAACAAAATCATCTCTTTCAGATCCATGGCAAGGACCATAAACAGTTGTGAGGTGCCATTTATGGCCATTATGCATTGAAGAGAAAAGCACTGTGACAGAGAACTTATTGATCTGTAACACCTCCCCAGTGAAAACAGAACTATTCCAGCCCACCAAAAGTCCTCCAGAAGCACCATCAGAAGGTGAGAAAGCAAATTTGTTGAAACGTTTGGGCGCAAGCTTTTTGAAATAAGAATGGTCAAAATGATTTCGCTTAGTTTCCTGAAGACAGAAAATTGAGCAAGCACTTTCATCAATTTTTTCCTTGACAGCATTACACTTATCAACTGAATTTATCCCTCTGATGTTCCAGTTCAGAATACTCCAATCTCTATTAAGCCTACCATTGGAATTTTCAATGCCCCCAGTATTCATAGGAATAAGATTTTTGGGAATGATCAGCTCTCTGCCCAAAGGGAACCAGAGGAGAACAACTCAAACTGAAAGTTGCAAGAGACTTCAGAACAAGCAAACCACAAGGAACTAAGAAAAGATAGAACCAGACTGAGACTTCAATCACAACACAATGGAAGGTAATAGCAACCAAATTTGATAGATAGCAGCAACAGGTTCTGATCCCACACATCATCCGAGTTTGATAGAGACAAAAGGCAAGTTTATTACAGAAATAAGGGTCAGGGCATTTCCTGACAAAAGCTAGCTTAATCAAGCACCAATTCATTAGAGTCGATGATCCTAAGTGCCGCCACTCTTGCTTGGCCATCATCAACTTCAGGCCTTGACGCAAGAAGCAGCTCTGTCGTCACCTCCGAAGGAGCAATGCGACAAGTCTCTACTGCTATCTTCTGAATTTCAGCAATAGGTATTTCAGGGTAAGAGGCACCAATATCAGCATACTTAGCAATATCAGAGAGTCCTGGGAAATCAACAATTTGACAGGGAGGAAGTAGGATATTACCCAGAAGATCAGCTTGAGGTATGGTTCTTTTTCCTTTGGATTTGTTTCTGATAACTGACTTTTTCCCAGAAATCCCAGTTGGCTTGCATCCATCAAGCTTACCAATGAATCTCGGACTCCTTCTAAGCTCCTGAGTGGTAACCGGAGTGTTACAATTCCTTTTCCTTGAAGCAGTACCTTTTCCTTTGATCACATGAGCAGCAATAGTTGGAGGAGTAGCTCCAAACTCTTCAAGGAAATCAGGGAAGACAAAGCCTGCATGTTCTGGGGTAGGTCCAAATTCAATGGTCTGCTTTTCAAGAGCCTTGATCTTGTTCTTGAACTTCCTCCTATAATAGACTTTAGTTATGGAGGTGGTGCTTTTATGTGGGACAGCAATAGGGCCTTGCAGACTTGTCAAGGGCTGAGAACTTCCAGGGGCTTCATTGAGCTGAAGAGTGTTATGAGTAGTGGCTATATTGATGACATTATTCTTAGTAAGAACATTGACATTGATACAAACTGAGGTAATCCCCAAGGCAGAGAGATCAATCTGAACAAGGGAATTTGGGATGGACAAGCTTCCCCTAAGACTCGAGGCACCTGAAGCCCTCTGATTAGCTATAAGTTGCTTCAGACCATCAGCCAGGAAATTAAAGATGGCCTCCCTCTGCATACTGTCCCTGTGCTCCTCTGTCACGGTGTTGTTCAAGCCAGGAGCAATACTGTTGCTGTTTGTAGGTGCTTGATTTTGCACAGCCGTAACCTGCTGGACAGCTAAGGCATTCTGGACATTGTGATCACTACCAATGACAATTTCTCTGATAGCACCTTGTCCAGGTTGGAGATGAGAAGCAGAGGACGCAGCATCAATCATAGCAGCAGATCCTTGATCTTCAGCTATAACCTCTTGATTCTGATTAACTTCTATCAGGTGATCCATGACTTGGTCAGCAGCTTGAACAATATGATCCACCTCGCCTGGAACAATAGGCCCCTCAAAAGGATGTGGGTTACCATTATGCGCAGGAGGATCTTCCTCATCAGCAGGCTCAACACCTATGAACTCAGAGTTAAAAATGTACACCGGCACTGTCCAGGAGCGACCAGCACCGTTGAAATCTTTTCCATGCTTAATGACAAGACTACGGGGAACTTCTAGTGGGTCATCAATCAGAGCTTTAACAAGGATTCTTGAGAGTGAACGATCTTCAGAGTGCCAATGAAGCAGTTGCCCAAAAACACTACAAACTTGTTTGAGAAAGACAGGATCTTTAAAATCCAAAGGGTAACCAAGGAGCAGAAGCCAACTCCTTCTAGTGAAGGGCGAACGCCGGACATTCAACGGGGCGTCGTCATGCTTAACAAAACGAACCTCTATATTTCCAATCCAATGAGGGTTTAATGCAATCAGAGTGTCACGCTGACAGGGGTCCCTTAACTGAAAAATGCATATACCATGGGGGTGCGGAGCAAAGTATAGAACATTTTTCCGTACCTCAACTTCAATATAGTCCCTGATCAGATGTAGAAGATTCAGTAGCTGCGCTGGGGTGAGCTGCTCGTTGATGATGGCAATGGCACAGTCCTCATGCCTCTTGACAATCCCTCCAAAAACGCAAACTATCCTTCTTGCCCACCGAAGAGGCCCTCCATCTTCCAAAACCATAGCAGGCGGGAAAAAACGTCTGGGATCAATGGCAAAATTCGCCATTGTCGTTTGCTTGGGAGAGCAGCAGAAGGGAGTGGTTGTACTGTGCGGGCTAACTGGAGACGCAGGGCTCTCTAGAGGATTATGAGAAGTCGAGGCTTGGGTCCAAGAGGCCACTGGATATTAATATCTCCCACGCCGCTAGACTCATTAAGCGAATGGCACTTGTTGGGCTTCATGACCCATTTCAGATTGAGGCCCAAACGCCTTTTGTTACAAAAGCGAGCTTTATGACCATAGTTGTAGCAGTAGAAGCACCGGATTTTCCCCCAACAGTTTTTAATAAGATGGCCTGGGCCCAGGCATTTGAAGCAGAGACGAGATGAAGAGTTAGGGGGAGGAACGAAGCGTTCACCTTGGGGATGAGGCCCTTCATTAAACAACACAGCCGGCTGAATGTTGGCGACCTGCTCAATATTGCCGGCTTGGTTAATGTTGGCGGCTTGATCAGGATGGCAGTCAATGCGAAGATCTCTTTTGAGATTTTGAAAAATTCCATGGACCAAAATGCCCTCTGAACTTGGCGCCGAGAAGCTAACACTCTTGTTAGGATCAACAGGAACAATTTGAGCAGCATGAGCACCAAGAACACCAATAACATTACGAACACCAAGAGTACCAGAAGAAGAATTAGAAAAAATAATAGAACCCCTTCCAGAACCAGATGGGGCAGAGGAGAAAACCAAGTCGTCGCTGGAAGAACCAGTGATAGGACAAAACAACTTGCCAATCTTTAAAACTGGACCAATCTTACCAGGACAAGATTCACAAGCTGGGGAATCTTGCATGAGCTTACTGCAGAAAGTAACCTTTTTAGAAGACAGTTTGCGCTTATTTTTCTGACTAAGAACAGTTGTCCAGCTAGCTTTCTCATCTTTCTCCCAGCGCTTCATCTCAAGTTCCCAATTATCACCTCCATCCCGCCACAAGTGGAAATAGACGTCAAAATGATCGGTCGTGATTCTTCTGAGAGACCGAACTAGCAAACCAACATGCTTGGAAGCGACTGAGAACCGAAAATGGCGGTCACTTTGGAAAGAAACATGAAAACCAGCGGGAGCGCCTCCCAGACAGCAGTGCAAAGCCATCGCAACGGAGTCTTCCGTAAGACGAAAGAGAAATCTTCTGAAGACCACGAGCAAGAAGAAAGAGCCATCCGGGGAGGAAGAGGGGTGATGCACAGAGGAAGAAAACTTGCGGGCGACCTCAGCTTCGAAACGCTTACCCGGGGAGAAATCCCAATCTCTGACCAACTCAGCCAGGGCAGGGTCCTGCGCGAGTTCGATGAGAGCGCCTGGAGAAGAGGATTGTCGAGCCATCTTCAGCTTTCCATACAGTTCCGTTTCCTTTCCTGAGCTATTCTTAGTTTGAAATCCTTGTTTGGACCTGTAGGGGAAATCTAGCAGTTTACTTTAGAACATTTCATGGCGACGGATGAGTTTGACACCTATCAGTCTCAATACTCGAACGAGAAAATGCAGTATGCTTCTTTGTATTCTAGGTAATCAGGGAGGAGACAAGAAAAACACAGCAATCAGAAAGAGAATGACGATCAGAAGGATCGCTAGTTCAGGTCGCATCAGAGTACACCTAAAACTGTCATGAGTTAGAGCTAGGGAAAAAATGATGAGAGTCCCATGCAAGTAGTGAAGAACACGAAGAATGTGACTGTAATGAAGGTGGGTAGGACGAGCCATGAACTGACTCAAGATATAAATAATATAAGCAATATCAGGATGAGTGCTCACAAGATACACTAAACTCCCAACAAGATGGCAATATCGAGTAGGATCCTCGAGAATGTTAGATGTGTATTATACTTGTCGGGAGTCCTTCGTGGCTTTCTTGCTGAGCAGGGCACTCTCTCTCAGTTTTCTTGTCCAGGTGCTCATGCTCAGAATGGTGTGGCTGAGTGCAAGCATCGTCATCTTTTTGAGACAGCTCGTGCTCTCATGATTGCTTCTGCTGTTCCACCACATTTTTGGGCTGAGGCTGTTTCTACTGCTACTTTCTTGATCAACATTCAGCCCTCCTCTGCTCTGCAGGGTGGGATTCCAGTTGAGCGTCTCTGTGGCCAGACTCCTGATTATTCCAGACTTCGCCTTTTTGGGTGTGTGTGCTATGTTCTTCTTGCACCTTGTGAGCGCACCAAACTGACCGCTCAGTCAGTTGAGTGTGTTTTTCTGGGCTACAGTGCTGAGCATAAGGGATATCGTTGTTGGGATCCTGTTGGCCGACGGATGCGGATTTCTCGGGATGTTACTTTTGATGAGTCTCGTCCTTTCTATCCTCGTTCGTCTCCTTCCTCCACTTCAGCATCTGTCGCTGAGCCGCTTTCATTTCTGACTTTTCCTTCCAGTCCTATAGTCACCACTCCACCACAGCCTTTGGTCTCTCCGGTTCCTCTTTCTCAGTCAGCACCTTCTTCACCACCGGCATCCTCTCCCGAGGCTGCTCCTGATGTTGTTCCTTCTTATCCTCTACTATACTCGTCGCCCGCAAGTTGAGGTTCCTTCTGACATGCCCTCTCCTTCTGACGGGTCATCTCCTTCGGGTACTCCTCGTTATAGTCTTCGCGATCGCCAGTCTATTCGGCCTCCTGAGCGTTTTGGTTTTGCTGCCACAGCTCTTGCCGAACCGACTTCTTATCGTGATGTTGTTATTCATCAGGAGTGGCAGCATGCGATGGCGGAGGAGATCGCTGCCCTTGAGCGTACTGGCACGTGGGATCTTGTTCCTCTTCCTGCGCGTGTTACTCCTATCACGTGCAAGTGGGTCTATAAGGTTAAGACTCGCTCTGATGGTTCTCTTGAGCATTACAAGGCTCGTCTTGTAGCGCGTGGTTTCCAGCAGGAGCATGGCCGTGACTATGATGAGACTTTTGCTCCTGCGCTCACATGACCACCGTTCGCACTCTTCTTACTGTGGCCTCTGTTCGACAGTGGTCCATCTCTCAGTTGGACGTCAAGAATGCCTTTCTCAATGGCGAGTTGCGTGAGGAGGTCTACATGCAGCCACCCCCTGGGTATTCTGTTCCTGAGGGTATGGTTTGTCGTCTTCGCCGATCTCTTTATGGCCTCAAGCAAGCTCCTCGTGCCTGGTTTGATCGTTTCTCCTCTGTTGTCACTGCAGCTGGTTTTTCGGCAAGTGCTCATGATCCTGCTCTTTTTATCCACACTTCATCTCGTGGTCGGACGCTTCTCCTTTTGTATGTTGATGATATGATCATTACTGGAGATGATTCTCAGTATATTACTTTTGTCAAGGAGCGGCTTCATGAGCAGTTTCTTATGTCTGATCTAGGTCCTCTTCGCTACTTTCTTGGGATTGAGGTTATTTCTACTCCTGAGGGTTTCTATTTGTCCCAAGAAAAGTATATCCAGGATCTTCTTGATCGTGCCTCTCTTACTGATCAGCGGACAGCTGAGACTCCCATGGAGCTTAATGTTCATCTTCGTTCCACGGATGGTGAGCCTCTTGCTGATCCTACTCGCTATCGTCATCTTGTTGGGAGCCTTGTTTATCTTGGTGTCACTCGTCCTGACATTTCGTGCCCTGTGCATATCTTGAGTCAGTTTGTTTCAGCTCTCACTCAGCTCCACTATAGTCATCTTCTTCGTGTTCTACGATATCTTCGTGGAACTATCTCTCGTCGTCTCTTTTTCCCTCGCTCCAGCTCTTTACAGCTCCAGGCATATTCTGATGCCACCTGGGCTAGTGATCCCTCTGATCGCCGGTCTCTCTCTACTTATTGCGTTTTTCTTGGTGGTTCTCTCATTGCTTGGAAGACTAAGAAGCAGACAGCAATTTCTTGTTCGCGTGCTGAGGCTGAGTTGCGAGCTATGGCTTTGTTGACTGCGGAGGTTACTTGGCTATGGTGGTTACTTGAGAATTTTGGTGTTTCTGTTTCTGTACCGACTCCTCTTTTGTCTGACAGTACAGGTGCTATTAGCATTGCTAAAGATCCGGTGAAGCATGAGCTTACAAAGCATATTGGTGTTGATGCTTCTTACATGCGGACACAGGTGCAAGACCAGATTGTTGCTCTTCAGTATGTGCCCTCCGAGCTTCAGTTAGTAGATTTCTTCACAAAGGCACAAACCAGGGCTCAGCACAGTTTTCATCTCTCCAAACTTCATGTTGTTGATCCACCATAAGTTTGAGGGGGAGTGTTAGATGTGTATTATATATCTGTGTATTTACCCCATTGTATAAGGGGTTTCTTGCATATATGCCACCTGTACATGTATATATATTGGCCCTTTGGCCACATGAGGAATACAAGCGTTATTCCAACAGAGAAGGTCACTGTTGGAGGACTGGCCCCCACCTTGGCCCAATCAGCCCATTGCGCCAAATGCCCAATGAATGTGTAATTTACGTGACCAACCCAAAAAGGTTGTGCCAAGGAAAGGACGTATTTTCTCTTATTGTTACCGACCCCAACAGAGGTATTTATGTAAACAACCTCCTTATGGCTATAGATATGGCCCTTAGGGCGCCATAGAGAGCGAGAACACATTTTTTGTAAGAACAAGCCTAAATAATAATAATGGCATGGTACACATCTTCTATACTGCTCCCTAGTGTGTCTCAGACTCTGGGCAACCACTATGTGGTTTCCCGTAGCCCCCTTATGCACTGTTTGGCACGTAACCACAACAATCACTATCAGTGGCATGAAGCTCTATGGGAGTCTTAGCAGTGCGAGTGTTAGTTAGATCAGAACGATCAAGAAGATCCTGAACATACTTTTGCTAGGAGAGGTAGTAGCCTTCAGCATGGAAGTGACCTCAATCCCAAAAAAGTACATAACAAAACCAAGATCAGTCATCAAAAACTGCTCACTGAGATGCTTTCTCATATACGTGATGAACGAGAAATCATCACCGGTGATGAGCAAATCATCCACATACATAAGAAGCAGTGTCCTATCTTGAGGTGAGACATGGACAAAAAGAGCAGGATCGTGAGAACTGACAATGAAACCGACAGCAGTAATCACTGAAGTAAAACACGCAAACCAGGCACGAGGAGCCTCTTTGAGGCCATAAAGAGCACAATGAAGATGACAGGTATGCCCATCTAGAATAGAATACTCAAGTGGCAGCTGCATGTAGAACCCCTCATGCAAAACACCATTAAGAAAGGTATTCTTAACATCCAGCTGAGAGGCAGACCACTGTGAACAGAAGCAACCGCAACAAGAGCGCGAACAGTGGTCATATGGGCAACATGGGCAAAAGTCTCATCGTAGTAATGACCATACTCCTGCTGAAAACCGCAAGCCACAAGACGCGCCTTGTAGCACTTGATAGCACCATCAGAACAGGTCTTAATCTTGTACACCCACTTGCACGTGATAGGACGGACATGCACAGGTATCAGTACAATATCTCAAGTCTGCATACGCTGAAGAGCATCAAGCTCCTCTGCCATAGCGAGCTACCACTTAGAATGAGGAGCAGCCTCATGACAAGAACTAGTGTCAATGATAGAGAGAGCATGAGCTGTCAGAGCAAAACTAAGACGATCAGGAGGGCAAAGGGATGTCCAGCCACGAAGGGCGTAACGAAGAGCATCATCAGGAGGATCAGATAGAGGTGTTGGCAAGGTACCGGGAGAGGAGGCTAATGAAGGATGAGGGTGCCTAGAGTAGTGAACAACAGAGAAATGAGACAGTGATGCTGTAGAGACAAGAGGCGGTGCTGCAGGAGGCAGCACAGAAGGCGAGGGTACAGAAGGAACCACTGGAGACAGGCAAGGGAAAACTGTGATAGTGGAGATATGGGTGAAGAGTCAGAAATAGACAACCATGAGATCATCTCAACGGTGGAAACAGAATAATGAGTCGAATCCTGATAGAAGAAAGATCGAGATCCATCAAAGACAACGTCTTGTAAGCTCCTAAGTCGTCGAGCAAAAGGATCATAACAGTGATAACCCTTATGCTCGGAGCTATAACTAAGAAACACACACTCAACTGATTGAGCCAACAGTTTGGTGCGCTCACGAGGCTGCAGCAGAACAAAACAGGTGCATCAAAAAACATGAAGTGAGTACTGGGGGCTCAAGAGTAGAGACGCTCTATACGAGCCTTGGATGGCGGAAGCCCGATTTGAGCGATGGAGACCTCGAGCTATGTGTCAGCAGCGATGTTGAATCCGGCGGCCAGGATCACGGCAGCCAACGACGACGGCAGTGGTGGAATGGCAGCGGAAGAAGCTAAGTTAGTGGCCTAGCTCTGATAACATGTTATGAATATTGTGTGTATATTCATGAAGCCCAGTGGGTAATATAGAGACAGAGTACAAAGGACTATATGCAAAGACAACCCTACACATAGAACTAAATACAGAAGAGATGAGCCTACTCTACCATTATTCTCTAAATAAGTATCTTAATTCAAGGAGCAGAATTTACTCTGAGTTTCTTTTCCAAACCCAAACGGCTTGTTAGCTCTTCTACATGTTCCACAAGTTTCTCCTTCTCCACTTTCAGAGTTTCTGTGTCTCTTGCAGCCTACAAAATTTATGCAACAAAATAAAGGCTGTACAAGTAACATATAAAATCAACATAAAGTAAAACAATGACACGATTTCTTGAGCACCATTTTGAGCTTTCTGAGTTCTCCTCTAGCGACCCGTCTTCTCCATGCACACTGACAAATTAACACCGATCTCTTCAATTTAAGATAATTTGAATTATCTCTGTGGCGACGCCACCGAACCTGCAGGCAACTATTATCAGAGTGATGGTACAAAGATAAACAAAAAAAGTACCTATAAAATGCCAGGAGAATGATTATTAATTTTTATGTAGTAAGGAATTGATGATTAACTGGTCCATCATAAGGTAGATGTGTAAAATGGCATAAATAATAACCTGTTACATGTTACCAACTTTCCCTTTAGTCAAAAGGAAAGAAAATGAATCCATAATCTACCTGGATATGGATAGAAGCTTTCTTGTGTTTTCTGAGTATGTATTCGTTATAAGCACCAAAAACTCTTAATCCTGTCTGCAATGTAATGGCT
Source organism: Dendrocalamus latiflorus (assembly GCA_017311315.1). Lineage (NCBI taxonomy): Eukaryota > Viridiplantae > Streptophyta > Magnoliopsida > Poales > Poaceae > Dendrocalamus > Dendrocalamus latiflorus. The sequence goes on from CM029661.1 coordinate 3,113,677, forward strand.
GAAGAGCGCAGTTTAGAATAAGACTTTGAAGCAAAATAGCAGCGGGCACTTTTCTGTATTTTCAACGCTGCAGCTTGTTTTCTCAGGAACACAAGTAGCTTACAAGCCAATATTGCTGCAAATGAGAAGGGTCTTAGTAAGTATGTGGATCCACGCCTCCACCAGTGCTATACTGCTTTGAGCACTGTTTCCCACTTTGAGATTCCATCTAGCAAAATCTTACCTCTAACGGAAGATTGCAAAGATACAGATGTGTTGCGTAGTATAAGGAATTTCTCACGAGCAACATGAGTGCGAAATCTACTCTGAACAACTCTAGCTGCTTTATTCTGCACTTCAGTTCTTCTAGCATCCAATTCAGCCATCTGACCAGCTCTCAGGAACACCTTAGTTCTTCCAATCTGTCAGACAGCGATTATTTGCAATATTGTGGGAATGTTCACGACTAAACAGTCTAATTTAAAATTCTTCTGGATATGCTGCATGCATATATTCCTTCAATGCAATCTCATAAAAGAAAAATAATCATAAACCAAAAATGAGGACAAAAGCTATTTACAGTGTATCTTTTTACTCTCATCTTGCATTGTTTACCAGGGGAATATGTAGTGAAAACCATCATCTTTTTGTGAAACTTGAAAAAAAATTTAAGTTTGAGTACCAAATCAACATGAAATTTTCCAAAAAGTTGACTTCTGATGCTCAAACTAAAAAATATTTCAAAAGATATTGGTTTTCACTAGATATTCCCCTTCATTCACCACCTCACAAGTTGTAACTACTAAATAAGAACAGGCAACACATTTTTACGTGGCTGTCTTTTTTGGGAAGATGCAGAAAAGTGAAAAATGTGTTGTATAACATACATAAAGGAGGATTCATTCTGCTAAAGCGTGCTTCACCTGATAACCCTGGAGTCCCATTTTGTCCAAAATCTTTTGGCACATTACTTTTTCATCGTTTCTATAAGATATCATGAAAACAGTTATAAATGTAGGCCACAGGTGGCAGAATTAGCAGGTATACGGGAACATATTTTATTATCAAACAGTATACTCACCTTTCTTTGAAAATTTCAGGAGCAAGAATGTGAAACCGGTGAAGAAAATCATGAAATGTTTTTCTTGTAGGGTATCCAGCACAACTGATTCTAATAGCTTCAAGAACACCCTGAAAGGATGAAGAACCATTAGGGTAAACAGTGGTACTGAGTTTCTCTTGAAACTTTGTGATGAATGCTGTGTTGCTTACCGAACATCGAAGTTGCTGCAGAACATTGATGTTCTCAAAAGTAGCAGGCTTAAGAAGATTATTGGGCTTAATACATCTAATGTAATGAGGTTCTGTAGAACTCAAAGTCTCCATTAGTTCCTGGAGTTGCCACTGAGAAATACATGGAATGATCAGATGTTGCCATCGTACCAAAGATTTTGCATGAAATTTAAAGTGCAATGGAGCAAAATGATTTTGATCGCTGCACTTTATATCAAGTAATATGCATTCGCTTTCTAAAGGTTGTTACTCCTTACTTCGTGTAGATGTAGGTACATGGTTGCTCATTATATACATTCTATTTTGTTATTTGCTTTTGCAAAAACTCAATAGTAGATGACAATGTCCTTGCATTTACACAGTTTGATCAAGACACAGAGCAAAAGAACCATCATTCATAGACAAATTGCAAGTATATACAACTATAATACACATAGGTGCATTGTACCTTTTCTAATGCAAACTAATAGCTAGGTGCAACATGCAAACCATTTCAGTTTTGACATAAAAAAAACTTACACTTCAAGGACTAAAATAGGATTTTCCCTAAACTTAGGGTCAGTTTGTGATTGCTGCGATGCGCTGTGGAATCTAGTTAAGGGAATATTTACTAGTTACAGTAAGATTTTGTTGTTACAGCTCCAAAAAAAATGCTTCCAACTAACTATGAAAATGAAAGAGAGAAGTGTTACCAGGACTCAGACACGGGTGTCGGAGTCCGACTCGGATTCGCATGTCCGATTCGGCAAATTTTAGAAATTAAGATTCTGGGATTCTTCTAATATATATACTAAATACGAAGAAATCCATTGAAGAAGAGATCTATTTGTAATTCTCAAGAACTTCGAGGACTAAATCACAAAAAAGTCCACCCTCCCCTTACTACATAACCCCACCTAACCCTAACCCTTTCCCACCTGACACCGCCACTTGGCCCCCACCCCATGCCAACTCCCACCCCGACCCCGTCGCCTCCCACCCTGCACCTCTCCCTTCCCTCCTCGTCGTTCCCTTCCCTCCGCACAGCCCCCTCCGCGCTGCTTCCTTCGTGCCTCCCCCTCCGCGCCGTGCTCCGCCCAAACCTCTGCTCCTCCGACACAAATGTCGTGCTTCTCCGATGGAGTCCTTGCTCTGCCGACACCGTGCGTCTCCCGTCGGATTCCTCTCCTCCACCAGTCCGCCGATGCCGTGCATCCCGGTGGCTCCACTGCCTTGGTGCCATCACGGCCGCCCGGCCAACCACTGCACCGAGCCCACATCCCGCCGTGTCGGAGACACATCCTGCCATGTCGGACACAAGTTGATGCGAGGATGCTTGTCGATGCGCCAAAAAAATTTTGGACACACGAGTCCCAGTAACATTGGAAATAAATAAGTGCTTTTGAAAAGGCCACTGCAATGCCAAACGGAGCCTTAGTGCGTAGAGAACAATAAGGAACTGTGTATAAAAGAAAAAGCTAGCAGAATGATACCTTAAAGCGAGTAGCAATTGAGGACTTTGATGATTTTGTGTTTTCCTCTAGTACTGTTGGGAATAACCCTGACACGAAGGAGCATTTGGAAGCATTAAGTAATTCTTGATGTTCTACAACTACATAATCTCTGTTTTTGTCCAGGAAATGATCAGACTGATATATTACCTGTAAAGAAATCAAGGAATTTTAAGGAGTATACTCAACAAAATGCATAAGCAAAGAATGCTATGTTCTAAAAAATGCTTACTTCTCCAGCATAATGTTGGATTGTAAATGCAGTACGAGAAAGCTTCGGTTTGCTAAATCTTTTATGGTTCCTGAACTTCTCGTACAGCTTCTGAGAAAATGATTCATGTGTGCATTTAGGAAACATACTGATGCATACAGGATAGAAAAACAAAAGAACCACGGTTAGAATCACAAATTCATGAATAGAAACAAGTAATGTTGATTATAACAAGAAAGCAACTATTTACAAACTGCATGTTACATGTAGTGCAATAGAAAAAGACTTTAAACTCACCAAGCTTCATCAAGAAGTGCAATAATCCCACCAGGTTTCTGAAAATGAAACGGGGAGATATGAACATTGAACTAATGGGGAAAAATGATAAATAATAATATGCAACTATATCGAGCATATACAAATATGTTAGTGACTATTAAAGCCCACCACATGATGTTGCAAAACCACTTATCTTGCACAACCCTATTGGTGCTTATCATAATAAGTCAACAACTATGAATTGCCCAACTGCCCCAAGCCTCCAAATCACAGCACAGTACAGCAGCATAGTTCAGAGAGAACAGAGTCCATGTATTATACACTTCTTGGTACTTCAACTGACATTTCGTGAGAAAAAATACGTTCATACCAGTATTACATTAACAAAACAACAAAACAGCCATCTATAGGTCAAACAGTACCAGAGTACTGACTGATGAGTTTCTCTTAAAACCAGTATTTTGGCTTGGTGAGTGGTGACAATGACCATTACGACTGGCAACACATAAGAGGTTGCACCTTAGATAAAACAAACACCACATACCTTCTCAATCAAATCCAGCACATCTTGGTTGTCAACAAATTCTATGTAACTCCAGTCGATCTGCTCCCGGTTATACTCTTCCTGCTCCATTTTGAAGACATTCTACAAAGACAAATACTACTTAATTTACCAAACACTAGAACTCTAGATGCAAAGAGAAGTCTAATATCATGAACATCCAAACATGTGTTCAACATTTACCTGATTAAAATGCTGCTGGAGTTTTTCATTAGTGAAATTGATGCATAATTGTTCAAAGCTGTTTCCATCATAGAAAAAAGATAGGAGACTTCTGTAAACAGATCTTCAATGTTATAATTGGAATCAGTCTTTAGTTCAGAATTTACCTATTAGTCTTAAAACTTTCAAAACCATAGATATCAAGCACCCCAATCAAACATTCTGAGTTTGCATCTTGTCCTATGGATGCATTTAGTCTGTTTACAAGCCTGCACAATGTACATCCGTATATACTTACAAGGACCAGTAGGCATAAAATACAGAGTTGTGTTCATTACCAATCAAATAATCGAGAATATATTTGTTTTGCTAAGCCATCCCTGCTAACAGTAGCAGAATTAGGATCAACTGTTGTGGTAATTACTCCTTCTGGTGTATTTATTTCCCTCTTTATCAGTGCATTCTCCAACTTCTCACGATCACACCTGTAATAAGAATTCCACAATGTGCCATAGAGTATGAATATTGAAACAGAATTTTGAAGATAACTATAGAACAATGGGAAAAACATTAGGCATACATCAAGAGCTCTGCTGCTGCATTAAGATGGAACTTAGCTTTCTCATCCTTTATTACAGATGAATCTGCCTCTCTCCCTTTCACAAAATTGATGTTCCCAAGGTGAAGTACAGCAGCAACAACCCGGAATATAGCCTCCTGCATTATAAATGTGTTGCTTGAAAAAAAGTGACATGGGCATTCACATAGAATAACAATTATTCGGTGGATAGAAAGGTACAGAAATTAAAAAAACCTGCTCCTGCTCAGTTATGCCAACTGTATCCATCGCACTCCTTGTCGCAAGATACTCCTCAGCATCACTAATACCATCAACTTTAATGCAAGCGGATTGATTGAGATAGTGAAACGATGAAGGGTCACCCAACTTATACCTTTTAATGTCCTGCCATTAGGGTTTACTCATCAATAAATAACACGGAGACTCAGCTGGTCAATCACATTGAGTTAGGAAAAATACCTCTGATGGTGCTGCACATAGGAAGTAAAAGCAATGGTAGTTTCTCTCTGGACTATTGATTTGGCAAACACGAGATCTTTCAAGCAAGTAAGTTCTAATGGCAGCACCAGATATCTTCCCGTTCTTGTCAAATTGGATTTCAACAAATTTGCCAAATCGACTTCACCATGTTGTCAATAATGTAAACAGGTGTGTAAGCAAATAGTATGAGTGAAAAAAGGACAAAAAGGATCATATTTGATTATGTTTATTCCATTTATATACATGAGAAATGTTGAGGGGAAAACTAGGAAGAAATAGCTTTATTCCTTGCTTACAAAGAGTTAAATACGTTATACTGAATAACTTTATCAATAATATTCCAAGACTCAAACTGTGAGTGCAAAAAAAATCACCTTGAGTTGTTGTTCCGAACAGTTTTTGCATTGCCAAAAGCTTCGAGAACTGGATTAGACTGCATTCAAAGCATAATTAAGTACAAAAGATTAGTTGTAGCTGCCTTTTGAACAGGCAGAACACTACTGACACCGAGAATAATTGTAAAAATATTATGGTTCCTAACTTACTTCTAAAACTTGTTGCTCAACTGTCCTCCCTCCTGTTCTAGACCGTCCACCCAAAAATGCAAGATATCTCATAAGCATCTTTGTGGTTTCAGTCTTACCAGCACCACTTTCACCACTCACCAAAATGGAGTTGCTCTTTCCCTCATTCATCATTTGCCTGTTTCCTTATTCAAAACAATGCCACAAAAGGTACCATCAATATTGGTGCTGCCACATAGTATTTATTTTAAATAAATAATCCATTGATAGTATTATAGGCCTTCACCTGTAAGAAATGTCAGCAATCGCAAATACATGAGGGTCTAGCTCACCAAAATTTGCACCTTTGTACTTCTCCATAGTATGGGGTTCAGCAAGATGAGGCAGCCTTTGGAATGGATTAATTGCAATCAAAATGTTGCCAGTATAGGTCTGGAACTCCAAAACAAAAACATTAGAAAAAAGCAAACCCATTTTGCTTTGATCATTTTTCTGGTGATGCGACTGAATAAACAAGCACTCACATAAATTATATTTTTGGCATATCGAACAGCGAGATTGTCTAAAACACCAGGCTCATGCAAGTATGATAGTCGTGTCATGTCATCAATTCCATCAGATGGTGCTTCTGTATCCTTCGGATGAACGTATGATATGCTCACAATAACCTGGTTTCACAAAATTGAAGTAATGACACAGGTTTCACAACAGGAAACACACCAATATATATCATAATTTCAAACTACAAAATAAACAGGAGGAAGTTTGCATTCCCTGATGCAGCTCACACCAAGAAACATCCTTTATCAGGATGTTGAGAGGGGGGCGGTCTCTTTTCAGTCTTATCAGTCTATGTTTTATTTTTTTTATTTTTCAAATATTTTAAATTTTCTTTAATCTTGAAAAGTAAATATCTAATCTTGTGTTTCCAGCTTAATTTTTCCATGATGTTTTTTATTTTGTTATTATCACTTTCCAGGACATTAGACATTCTTTTAGAGAGAGACATTTTGGTGCCAAATTGAAGAGGGAGCACTCCCTGGTTACATAACTACGTCCTTCCAAAACTGGAAGCCTCCCGCCCATTCTTGTCAACAACCATAATTCTTACTCTAGATGGCTACAATAGATCATTAATTGAAATAGTACAATAAAAATAGAAAAATAAATCACAAGCTTCATTTCTTCTCTGTCTTATTGTGCTGCACAGGGCACCATTGCACAGGATGACATAATATTTCTATCATTAATGTCCTTGATGCAATTATGCGTTAACATATATAACTATGAAGTATGAAAAAAATCACAATTGACATAGGTAAAAAAACTAGAAGGTAATAGCCCATGACAAGAACAAAGGCACAATTTGAAATGAGTTTAACTGACATCAGCCACACATACCGTCTTTCCGTTGGTAGTGCGGACATGGGCATTTTGACTTTCGATTCGGAAGACCTCGCCATCAATCCAAGCTAAATTTTTATCCTCCAGCCATATATGGGAGCCTACAACAATTTTTAATGTGGCAGCCTGCACATGTGACAAGTCAAAACCCCCAACATGTCAGAAAAAATCTACTGGTTGATAGGTGAAATGGATGTGTAGATCTCTGTCTAAAGTTTGCATCAGAATATGTGCCAAAAAGGCCAAAAACACCATTAGTAACATAGTATAATATACGAAAGGAGAAGTAGCATGAGGCATGGATAATTGTTGAAATTGGCATGTCCACATGTGTGGTGCAGTAAACCTAAGAATGGCATGTCAAGTGAGAAAAAAAGGTTTGCTCTGAAGAAAAAGGCCAAAGGATACAGAATCATATTGAACCAAAAGCACTGAATCAGAAAACAGCCATGGAACATGTACTTTAAGTAGAGAATACTGTAATATTTAAAAAGTAGAATAATGCTGTAAATTAAGGCATAAAATCTAGAGCAAAGGTACACTAAAATCACAACATTGTCATGAACAAGAAAGCAATGTCATTCAGTCATTACTTATTTGTCCAAAGTTATCTTGACTGGTAATGCAGAATTTGTTTGCAGGACAATTACATGAATATCATTAATTTCACCATCAAACTAGATTTCAGATAAAACTCATTGCAGCATACAGTTAAGTCCATCATAACATGGTAACACCTAGAAATACGGATTCGTCTCGCTAAACCGGACCAAAAAACCCCAATATGGATTGTACAAATTCAGCGATCCTCCAATGCAACGACAAAAAAACAGCCTCTCATATGCACCTCCAACACGAGCAAAGTGAGCGCCAACCCCCCCCCCCCCCCCCCCCGGCCCCAAAAAAAATAATCCTATACAACAACGCGAATTCAGTCCATTCGTCTAGTGCACTAAGCAATTCCAATCAATTCGCTTTCCCGTGCATCAAACCCTCCAAAACCGCCCCACTCATTTGGAACACACCGCGAACCAATCGGAATGCACTGAGTTTTCCCCCACGGCCCCACACACCAATACCACCACAAAGTTGTGCCGAAATCCAGCCCGTCAAACGAACACGACGAGGCGCGCGCGCGCCGCACATGGCATCCATCATTCAAACCAAACGAAAACAACAGACCATCACCATTCATCCAACAACATCAGAAACAACGCACCATGGGTCGCGCGCGCGATCACCCAAACGATCCGGGGGGGGGGGGGGGGGGGAGCCGTCGTCGTAAGTATCGGCGGCGGCCGGAGGCGGGGCGGCCGGCGGTGAGTCCCTCCCTCGGGCCGCTCGCCGATCGCCTCGCGGCCGCAGGGGAACAGCCCGGGTGCGTTGAGCGCGTGCGGAAGCGCGCGATACCAGCAGCGAGCGCGCGGAAGGAGGGGGGAGCCGAGGAGCCGGAGGGGGAACGGGGGCGCGAACCAGAGGCGAGGCGACTCCCATCTATTTTTGGCACTGGGGTCGTGGGGTGGGAGGCTGTTCGCCGCTCGGCCGAACGTGCGATCCTGGGCTGGGCGCCACCCGCACCGCCACCACCGTGGCATTCGCCAAAAGCCACGGTGATGGGAGCGAAGCGGAGGGGAGGATGGGAGAGTGTCGCTGGTGCTGCGGCCGTGCGGGCATAAAGGGTGGGTGGCGTGCTGCTGCCTGCTGGTGTGGGAGACGGGAACACGCGAACGGAACGCACCAAATTTGAATGGTAAAATTGAATATATAGGACTGAGCTGGGAGTGCTTTTGTAAAATAGGATCGAGTTATTTGTCCTCGTAAATATAGGACTGAGTTGAGCACCTTCTTGCAAATATAGGATTTTTCCCATTTTAATTTCATTTTCATTTTTCAGCAATTTTTCTCCACGCGAAATGACTGTTTTGCCCTTCTTCTTCCTCCCGCTCCCGGCCGCGCCGCCGCCGCTCCTCGCCTGCGCCGCGCCGCGCCGCCGCCGCTCCTCGCCTGCTCCGAGCCGCGGGGCAGGCGAGGAGCGGCGGCGGCGCGGCGCGGGGCAGGCGAGGAGCGGCGCGGCGCGGGGCAGGCGAGGAGCGGCGGCGCGGTGCGGCGGCACGGCCGGGAGCGGGAGGAAGAAGAAGGGCAAAACAGTCATTTCGCGTGGAGAAAAATTGCTGAAAAATGAAAATGAAATTAAAATGGGAAAAATCATATATTTGCAAGAAGGTGCTCAACTCAGTCCTATATTTACGAGGACAAATAATTCGGTCCTATTTTACAAAAGCACTCCCAACTCAGTCCTATATATTCAATTTTCCCAATTTGAATCGGTGCGGTTAATTTCTGCTCTTACGAAATGACTGAACGTTTTTGTATTTGTACTAATTTCTGCAGAGTTTTGTGTGCATTTTGTGCGAGACGCATGTGCTTGGGGGGCTTAGCTTTTGCTGATGATGCAGGACTTGTTTCGTGATCAGCAGTACGATCAGCATGGTTACAATGCAGATGATTAATGATGCGGAACTTTGAGCAAAGCAGCCTAAAGTTTGGGGGGGGGGGGGGGCATAGTGACCGTCACGGCTGACAGTTTACTCAAAACTAAAACTCAAAGGCTTCTGATTTCTATTTATCCAAAACTAAAACCCTAACAGTGAGAACCTCTGATTTCTACTTTTTAAAAGGTAAAAATCATGTTGATTTCTAAACGCGTTTTTCTTCCTTTTTTGCATTTAACCATGAAGATATAATTATGCTTTTTATTTTTTCTATTTTTTAATTTTTCTTTAATTGAACACCTCAAAAAAATTAATAATATTTATAGTGTCACTTTAGTTACAGCATTTTGACACAGGACCTAACACATCTGCGTTTGTGTCAAAACTTGGTATGATGGACATATGAGTTGAGTTCTTTTGGACTTATGGTTTAACTTTCTACAGTAATTAGGTTTTAAACATAATATCTTTTTAAGTTGGTATCTACAAGTCAATTATACTAGACATTGTCTCAACTTTATCTATATCGGTCAAAATTATACGTGAGTATCTCTTCGTATTTTTCTCTCTTACAAATAGTCATAATTCAAAATTTTAAATCGTAAATTATAAACTACGGGGAAAACCCCACTGATAATTAGGGTCCAGCTGGTCAGCCCAAGCAGCCAAGTCCAGCATGACTGCATGAATCCATCTAGTGGATCAGCACTGACCCCTTTCGGTTAGGGATTCGAATCCTCTGACTTCGCACAGGCAAAGTCAGGGTGACTTTGCGCGATCTGAGCCGTCCGGCGGAAAAAAGAACGGCCCAGATCAGCTGTTTGTACAATTTTTTTACTGTCGCCGGACAGATCTGATCGCGTAAAGTCACCCTGGGCGAAGTCAGAAGACCCCAATCCTTCGGTTAGGCCTTACTGTCCCCGGGGCCACCTATTGCATTAATTGGATCCGACTGGCCAGTCTCTTTCAATACATCTGCTTTGTTCGTACAAATAATACTGTGTACGATATCGTCTCTTCAAGGTTCCAATAAGCAATAAGAAACATGTCATGCTGAAGGGATTTTGACATCTCATCGACTGTTACTAGAACGGAGGTACGAAGAAATGATAAGTGACAAAATTGCACTGATCTTTTGTATACTAGCTACATATAAGCGCGGCGCACGCCACGTTAGCTACCATGCGGACCAAAGTAAAAGAGACGGTAATTCGCAGGGCGTTTCATAAAAAAAAACCAAGGGCAAATGCGTAATTCCGGGAGAAACAAAGGGATTTTTTGAAAAAAATCGAGGACCTGTAAGGACTTGTACGTAAGTAAATAAGGACCTATACGTAATTTCGAAAACCCGCGGGGCGCTATCCAAATTTTTTTGTAAGAAAAAACTTACAGGGACCTTTTTGCGAGGAAAAAGGACCTATACGTAATTACTGAAAAACCTGAGGAAAGTCGCTCGGCCGGCCGTACGCAAAACCCGTCGCCACGCGCCGGCCGACCGAGCGCCACGGGGTGACGTGGGGGGCTCTCCGCGCGGAGAGTCCCCCGAAAATATAGGTTGGTGATGTGTTTCTTGTCATGAACAAACACTACAGTCTACAGTAGTTTTTTAATGAAACGAGTATACAGTAGTAACACCGTCTGAGGCTTTTTTTCTTCTTCCAACGTATGAAAAAAATCTAACCTTATCGTTCTTATTTATTCAATATAAAAAGCGTAGAATCGTATAACACAATCAGGTTGGTGAATGATTGCCTCCATTTTTTATACCTAAAAACAAATCTCAAACAAAAAAAACAATCTAAATTACCGAATGTAGATTTCGACCACAAGTCGTTCGACCGCTCGTTACGATCGCTTTTGCACGTAGTCGAAATCCCCCTCCGCTTGAAAAGCTTCGACCGCTTGAACGCTTCGTCGCCCGAACATTTCAACCACTCAAACGAGTACAAGCCAACAACACCGTACTCGTAGCACGCTGGAACACGATGCGTTAGCACGCCGCCGAGAACACCGAAAAGCAATACTCAGAAACATGTCACCGATGAACTTTTCTTGGAATATATCTAATCTATTATTTCTGTATCATATTTGTGGCTACAAAGCACCCTCACGGCATCCCTAAAAACTCTCACACAAAAAGCCTCGCAAAACCCCCGGTCAAAACACTTGGCTTCTCCCATCTGCTTTTATATACTAGATCCCTAAACCATATTCGACTCAAACACGAAATCCTATCTCTTCCTCAAATCAAGGGACTCGAAACCCTTCCTAATACAGGTTTTACAAAATTTCTAATCCCTCCCGTTACGAACTCCTTCCATAACGTTTCCAATCTCACTACATAATGAAACCTCCAGGAACGCACCTCTCGTAGCTCCATCTCGTATCATCAACCTCCATATAGAAGCCTCCAGGACCACACCGCCCGTAGTTTCTCCACACATCACCACATTTGACCATGTACTCCAGCGTTAGCCCAACCATCACGCATGACATCCTCAACTGTCTGGACCTCAGATCTCCCCCATCCTAGTTCCGGTCCTCCTCATCACCGACCATAATTGTCTCCAGGCCATTCTGCACATGTAAAGACCAAAGACACATTTTTCGACACAAGTTCTCTACAACTTTATCATCATCAGTACACACACCACCCTTGTTCATGCATAGATAAGAACAAAACCTTCCACGACTATCAATCAGGTCGTCTACGACCATACATTCCATCGCTTACCGCAAATCAGCTCTAGACAACTTCTTACGACAGCTAGTTCAATGAATACTCGAAAACCATAAGTAGTTGGGAAATACTATTGCTCCGCTCCAAACACTCAGAGATACCACACATCGCTACTGACCAAAACCATCGAGTACCAAGCGCGCCAAGTCTACGACTACCGATCATCAACCAATCACCGCGCTGTCAATCACCGAGCACGAAGTATCACTGACAGTCGCTACGACTAGATTAGTCAACCACTGACCCAACATGAATACTCGAGATACTCAAAGATCATAGGAATTAAAGCACTCGTATCGACCATGAAGTCTACAAGTACCGACCGCGAAGCCTACAGCAACCAATCGCAAAGCCTTCAACTACCGAAGACAACGATAGCAGACTGCAAAGTTTACGACTATGAAAACAAGACTACGAAGTCTACGACTATAACAGTAGTCTGCAAGTCTATGACCATCGACTGCAAAGCCTTTGACTATCGACCAGTAAAATCTACGACTGTCGAGTACCGACCAAATATTGTAGCTACGACCATGAAAAAGTACAGTAGTTACAATTACCTTCAGTGGGCGTTATGTCGTAGTCAAAGTCGAACATTGAACGTGGTCGAACTGCCGTAGTCGATATTCTGTGGTCGACGCCGGACGTAGTCGAACGTGATCGTAAACGACTCTGAGTCGTAACCAACATTGTTGAAATCTGACGTGGTTAAAGTCTGTCATGATTGAAAGCCGCAGTGGTCGAAGTCTGGTATGGTCGAAAGCCGCCATGGTAGAAGTCTGGCATGGTCGAAAGCTGCCATGGTCGAAGTCTGTCGTGGTCGTTCAGCCGTGCAATCCTCTGATGCCACTCGAGTGTAGTCCGATGTTCTGATGCGTCTCGAAAGCTATCCGATGCTCTAGAACTACTTGAATACCATCCGATACTATATTGCTACTTGAACGCCGTCCAATGCCAACCTGATCGGACTGATCCAAAACTATTCAGAGCAACCAAAAACACTTGGAGAAGACAAAAACCACTCGGAATAGATTGAAACCACTTGAACTTGAGATCTTCGACTGCGATCAACTAAAACTTTTACAAACATAAAATCCAAAACAATTCAAATATTAATTATTCATTATTATTTTATTTACAACTATCTATATCGTCTAACAAGAAACAGATAAAACCCAACTAGCCATCGGGCACGCAGAAGAGCATCAATTAATCATCGAACATACACGTCATCCATCATCAAATCAAATCTATAAAAACTGAAGATGGCGATGTGGCGCAATTTGTGCCATGCAAATCCAAGAGGGGAAAACTCTCCAGTGGGTCCACTAGAATCTGGGCGAAACACTGAGGCCCTGTTTGGAATGCGGGAATTTTTCCCGATTCCTGCGGGAATTGAACTGTTTCTTGTAAAATTCCTGTAAAATTCCTGTGAAATTTCTCTGTTCCAAACAGGCCCTGAGCGATCAATCACGAAGTGATAATCACAGCGTTTTGTTTTGTTTTTTTGCATTTCAACTTTCACTTTGTCCAAGTGATCTATGATCTTTCTTTTTTTGGCGAGGATGACCAAGTGGTTATCATTCTGCTCAAAAAGGTTTATTTTATATGGCTTATGACTGAAAAGTATTATACTTGGCTAAAAAATATTGTAGCTGATGGTGGCTTATTTGGCATAATTAAATTTAAAAATTGAAAAAAAACAGGTTAGCCCGTCACGGACAGTACAAACGAATACGGGAAAAAAAGAACCGACAAAAAAGCTAAAAAAGCCAAAAAAACCAGAAAAAGATGAAATTGTTGAATAGTGAAAAATAAGTCAGAAGCTCAAGCCGAAATGAGCGAGTCCATGCATGATGACTAAGCAGATATCCACAAATTTGTGTTGTTTAACCAATTTATACAGAACAGTTTTACTGGAAATCTACTAGTTTATGCAGTTAGAAAAGAATAAGATTTGTTCTATATCAAATTTTAGTTAGCTGGTGTGCTTGTGTATATTCAATTGCTAGTTAATAGATTTATCGGGCGATAACCAAGATTTTGGTCTTGATCAGTACACGTGGGGCACTTTTAGCTACAAAATTGTAGCTGAAAGTAAAATAGTATTAATAAGTAGTGCCGTCTATATATATAATACGTTATCAGGAAAATTGCAGAAACATATTAGTATAGTAGATATTTTAGGATGAAGTGTCTTAAACAAAATAAAAGTCATTTTGGCTCTCTGTATTCGCTACAGAATTGATACATAAATCAATTCCCCTAAAAAAATTGCAGTAGGAAACTAGGAATTCACTTCAAATTAATGTTGGTGATTGGTTACTCACTCACTTGGTTTGGTACGTACGTGGTACGAGTAGAATAAACTCCACACTTATGCTGACAGTTTTGATACTATTATTGCTGCGATCTGAGGAGTTGTGGCAGCTAGTATGCATTCCTTGACGTACGTACTGTCTTAGCTTGTGCGAAATGAAAATTACATACTGTACTGCATATACCTGGCTATGTCGGCTGTGTGCGGTTGCAGAGGCCGGAATTTATTTCCATTGTCTAAAAAAAATACCTGGCTATGTTCTGAGTGTTTGTGTACAGTAAAACCTAGATAAGAATTCTGGCAACAAAAGCAATGAAGCTCTAAATGTTATTTAAACAGAAGTTATTGAGGAAAATAAATGAACATGAAATGCGCACATCTATATATACGGCGTATATTAATCAAATTAATTAATAAATTGTCATCCAACTTAGCACAAAATTAAAGTCGATGATGCGGTTAAGAAATAACGTCAATCTATAATTGCATGTGTAGTGCTAAAACACAGTTAATAATGGAGTGTATTCGTTAGTTCATGCAAATATATATACGGAGTTTAGCTTGGACTAGGTGCAGCGCACCAGTTACCGATCTAGCTCTCCCATGCATGCATGATTTCGGCCAAAAGTTCGATATATCAGTGACTCGCAGAATTAAGAGCAAAAAATTGCACACGTTGTAATGCATTGGTACACAGTTCTCTTCGATCTGTGGACTGAAAAGGGAGAAAGGAAAGGAAATTTGCACCACTACCAAAACAAATGATTTGATCACACCGTATGACAAAAATCACACAAGACCTGTACATTTTTATTGCACGGTTAAGTAGTATATATATGTTACATTTCCCAGACTTTTAGCTAAGCACAAGGGCCGGGACAAGCTAGTGTGAAAACTCAAGAGCCGAGACAGCAGTACAACATTTGATCACTACAGCCAGCAAGGGCTTTCCATGATCGAAGCAGGAAAAAGACGGGGGAAAAGAAGAGCTAGATCCAGAAGGATCCATCTCGAGAAACCGACCCTGATCATCTACGCTAGCTATTAACTAGCTGCCTAGCTAGCTAGCCTGGACATCATCTACGCTAGCTATTAACTAGCTGCCTAGCTAGCTAGCCTGGACACGTAGGAAATGTTCCGTGCTGACCCGATCGCGATTGATAGCTGGCAAGCTAATTAATTGAGAGAACCTGGTGGCTGCGTGCCGGCGACGAAGAACCGGCCGGAGGCGGCGTCCTGGCTGGCGTAGTACACCGTGCTGGGGCTCACGTGGTTGTGCATCCCCTCGTACGTCGTCACCACGTAGCTCGGGTCGTCCTTGTCCCGCTCCACCCTCTTCTTCACGTTGCACCCTTCCGTCGAGCACCGGTAGTAGTTCCTGCAAGCACATATGTACAGTTAAGCATCACTACTATAGTTGGATTAATTGCGAGGATGCAATGTGTTCATCATTGCTGGAAAGAGTTCGCATGATCGATGGATTGATCACTGTATAATATGTGATGATCATGAGATTGATTGCGAGCATGAATTGATTGATTCTGGTTTGATTTTGTAGTGTTGTTGATTGGGTATGTACCTTGGGTTGGGGCTGTTCTTGACGGACTTCTTGCCGTACTTCCGCCACTTGTACCCGTCGTCCAGGATCTCGATCTCCGACCTCGTCCGGAACGCGATCCGCTCCGTTCGCGGCCTCTCCTCCGCCGCCGGCATCGCCGCCGCCGGTATCGCCTCCGCGGCGCTCCTAAAATGCCCAATCAAGAGTCCCCGTTCAGACCAAAGACACAATCCGAAAACCCAAAATACCAGCTGACAAACGACACGCCACACAAGTCTCACCTAGCGTGAGTGGCTGCACTTGCACCAGCAGCTCCGCCATCGGGCACGACGACGGGCGGGCCATTCGGCGGGGCGGCGAACACTCCGCCCGTGCCGTCGTCGAAGAAGAACTCGGAGATGTCGAACTGCGCCGGTGGGTCGGCGGGCGGCGGCTGCGGGGCGCCGAGGGCGGCGGAGAAGCTGGACGGCGAGCTGGAGGTGGAGCTTCCCCCGTGGGAGAAGTACGATGACATCGAGAAGCAGGCGTCGCCCGCCGGCGCCGGCTGGTGGTAGAGCACTGGGCGCGCCCCGATTGCCGCCATGGCCGAGTAGGAGACCGGAACGAAAGCTTCGTATTTATAAGGAGGATCAAATCGTTGGTGTGCTGCATGGGATGGAGGATGTGTTATTGGCGGGTGGATTTGTAGTAGTCGAAGGCGGGCTTGGTTGTGTGCGGTTATCTTTTCCGGTGGATTTGGTCGGCTTCGCAGTGAGCTTCCTGCCGAATGAGAAGGTTCGGAGCTGGTGCGGGAGTTTCCGCCCGCCGCCGCACGCGCGCTCTTGCCCGCACGGCGTGCCACTTATAGCAATATGGCGGAAATTGTCTCCGGGAGCAAGACTTGAACGGTCTTCGCCACATAGTGCCCGTGGAGTGGGGCCTCTCACTCTCAGTCGCGCGGGCGCCCGCATGTGTGTGGTCTACCCGGTTCAAGCCGCATTCTATTCTGGTCCGTGGAATGAATGGTTGGTGGCAGTTGGGATTGCACCACCCGCCTCATGGTGCTAATTTTTTCCCCCGGCGACGGCCTCGTGGCGAATTAACCTGTTATAACTACAACGGTTAGAAAATGCCGAATTGATCCCTTCGTGTATTCCAGCAATTTAGCTGCAATCTTACACCTACGGTTATATGAAAATTGTTCATCTATTTATTATATTATTACCTATTTATTAAAACGATAGAAAAAAGCCAACCCGTTCTCTCTCAAAGGTTATAAATTATCGAATTAATCAAAGAAAAAGAGAAATATTTGCACCATCGATTATAATGGGTCCAAATTATCATGATACGTATTAAACATATTTAGATTACGAGAGTTGTTACAATAGTATAAGGAATATAACTGTATTCCCATCATAAACATCATAGTTATACAATAAGTACAATTCTATATTTAGATATAACCATATACATTAAGTATCTAGCCACGTTGCATAGAAAATTTGGCTAGGTATATATAATTCATAGGTAAATGTACGTATAGGAAAGGAAACTACCTGGTACGCCAAACTTCCTCCATGCACATCAGCAATGCGCATGCTTCACTACCAATCGCCATCATTCCCACCGCCCTGTAGTACTGTTCCCACCGGAGCCTCACTAGATCACTGCCTCGTCACCGGGGGTGGACCCTCCCTTTGGGCAAGGTCGGGCAGCCGCCAGAGCTCCGTCGCCAACCGGACCCTCCTCCAGCAAGCACCAGTGACCTAGTGAGTGAGAGAACGGTGTGGCACATGGGCTTCGTTCCCTTCTTTGTTTGTGGCCAGGAGCCCAACGGCCCAGCACGTGATGTGGGCTGCCGTCTGGCCCAGCCGCCTAGTAGAAGCATCGAGCAAAACAGAGCAACAGTCGAACGAGTGGAGCTATGGAGGGAATAAGCGAGCACAGCAGTCGAGTGCCCAAGTTCAAGTCAGGTCAAGACTCCTACCCCTGCACCTCATCACCTCATGCTAACCCTATACCCACTAGGGGGTTACGGCGGCGACCAGTGGCCAATGGGGCGTGGTGGCTAGGGGGCTGAGGGCGGCGCGATGGCAACCACTAGCTACAAGGTATGCGCCTCCGCGTAGTGCTCCAATTCCATTGGCGCGTGCGCACCATGTATTTGTTGATATGCCTCCTGGCTCATGGTAATGTGTTTTTGTTGGTTGGTGGGTCCAGGTTTGCCAGTTGCGCACGTGGTTCGTCCAAGGCCTTGGTTGGTGGGTCCAGGTTTGCCAGTTGCGCACGTGGTTCGTCCAAGGCCCAAGGGGGCACATCGAGATTGGAAGAAGGCCGACAGGAGCAACCGAGTAGGGAGAAAATCAGCAGAGCAGTGAGATAGCTCCAAATTCAAAATTAATAGAATGAGCAAAAGCTCCTAATCCAATAGTGTTTATTTCACGCTCATGAGTTCATTATATCTATATTTTAGTGCTCGGCCTGACGGCCTACACGTCCAAAACGTCTTTTTTCTATAACCAAGTGTCCTAGTTGCTACTTAGATGCACTGTATGCTATACTTTGGATGTCGCTTTCGTCTCAAATTTTCGAACTAAAACCCCACGATGGCATGCAAAGCGCAATCCAGAAGCTATGGACCCAGATTCTGCGCAGCTTCCTGGACGACTACGATTTGCCGGTTTACAGTTGTGCCCATCAGCGCGATACCAAATGAAAGTCTGGGAGTCCTTTTCGTCCCCGAATCTCGCTATGGTTGGCGAGTACATTTGACCTTTTGGTAATCGCTTGGTTCGCTTGCATTTTTCTTTCTTTTGTGTGTGTGTGACCTCGCTCAGGTGTCAGGATATAGGAGAGTGTGGCCACGCTGCTACCACCCCATCGAACGATATAGCGTGAGACGCTGATGGCTTCTGTTCTGTCTGCACTGGTGCGTGGCGGCGAGAACATGCGTATTATCAGGATGCGGATGCATATGTGTGCGTGTCGACATCGATGCGCTGATAGGCGTCATGTCAAGACGCACACATCACCTTTTTTTTCCTGCATGTCCATCCTAATAACAAAAGGGAAAGCTAGACTCACTACTACAGAAAAGGTCATCACAGACGGTTCAAAAACGTCATCACAGACGGTTTTGTGAACCGTCTGAGTTTATGGGTCAGTGATAATACGAGGTCATCACAGACGGTTTTCGAACCGTCTGTGATTTTAATATCACAGACGGTTTTTAACTAAAAACCGTCTGTGATATTAAATATCACAGACGGTTCTTAACTAAAAACCGTCTGTGATATTTATAAATCACAGACGGTTTTTATTATAAAACCGTCTGTGATATTTCAGTATCACAGACGGTTTTATAATAAAAACCGTCTGTGATATTCCCTTCTACTCCTAAACCTATTTCTGTTTATTGGCTAGCCTCAGGAAATGCTAGCCATACCCTCTGAAACAAGCAGATCAACATGTATATGTATACATCCAATTCACATCTCAATTCATTTCACAAACATAAAACATCCATTTTTATTAAGATTAGAGCCTACCATTACAATATCCCAAAACAACAAGCAGGTTACACAATAAGAACAATAGGTTACACAACAAGAACAGAGAGAAAGATTACAATATCCCAAAACAACAAGCAGGTTACACAACAAGAACAGAGAAAAAGCAAAGATCTTCTATGTCTTCTCGCCCCTGATGCAACGCATGAGCTGGATGCCTTCTCGCCCCTGCTAGTTGCTTCTGCGGTGTCTTGTCTCCCGTAGACTTGTGCGTCGTCTGCAAGGAGGAGGAGAATAGTAAGGAGGAGGAGAATAGCAAGCAGGAGGATAGCAAGGAGGAGGATAGCAAGGAAGAGGATAGCAAGGAAGAGGAGACAGGCTGGGTTTGGTTATATTTATAGGGGAGGGAGAGGGAGGGAGAGGCGGGAGTTCGAAATTTTTGGCGCGGGAACGGAGATTGGGTTGAGGAGGATCGACGGGCCCAGCGGTCAGATTATCACAGACGGTTCTATTGGCTAGAACCGTCTGTGATGAATGCATATCACAGACGGTTCTATATATAGAACCGTCTATGAATTAGAGCGCAGAATTTTATATACCGATGCAATATAAACAACTAGTATGAAAAAATAAAATAGCAACGTTTTATGTAGCTTATATATACTCATTTGAAAGGTTACGACGAGATCTACAACTTTGCAGTTGAAGCAAAATCCAAATTCCGAAAGGAAAACCAAGAAAAAGGGCAAAAACAGACACCAAAAACTTGCGACGCAGGTTTAGGTCCAAAGATGGCTGATTTTCGGGGTCTTGGATTTTGACTGGCACAAGCCGGTCGTTTTTTTGGATCGGGCTCGTCGTTAGCTTTCCAACGAGTACAAGAACGTCGAAAACGGACATCGTATGCAAAAGTTATGCCCGTTTTACTGAAGGTGTCTCAAAACTTAATCATACTCGGACTTTAGCGGGAAAATTTGAAATTTTGAGGGATTGCAAGGCGGGAAACGTATCACAGACGGTTTTTATTATAAAACCGTCTGTGATAATCTGGTTTCACAGACGGTTTTAAATGAAAAACCGTCTGTGATATTCCAGTATCACAGACGGTTTTATAATAAAAACCGTCTGTGATAATCTGGAATATCACAGACGGTTTTTTATTTAAAACCGTCTGTGATATTGGAATATCACAGACGGTTCAGTGGTAAGAACCGTCTGTGATACTCCTTTTTCCCGCCACAAATACCACAGACGGCCTCCAAATTAAAACCGTCTGTAATAGTGTACATTACAGACGGTTTCACAAAACCGTCTGTGATTTAGCGTCTACTATTAGGCTTTTCTGTAGTAGTGACTTTTTTTAAGAGAAAAACTAAAGAATGATGTACCGTTCCACTGAAAAAAACAATAGTATAGTTTCCTACCGTTCAATCTCTCTCGCTCCACTCTCTTGATCTTTCTCTTCTGTCTCGCTCACACTAGTGGGGGCTGCCACCATCAAATCCATTGTCTTCAGCCACGGCACCGCCATGTATCGCCATCCCCGACTATGGTGCTGTTGGATCTGATCGTCCCCAGGAGGAGGTGAGGTCGACCGCCTGCCCCAGCTCCAGCCTGACCGTCACTGAGGCCACTGCTGTCGAATTCATATTCTCTGGCCACTGCGCCACCGCGCATCGCTATCCCTGACCACGGCGTTTCCGAACTCGGTCGTCCTCGGCGAAGGTGAGGTTGACCAGCTGCCTGAGCTCTAGCCCCCACAGTACGCCCCTCGCTCCAGTGCTCTAGCTTTCTTTACCCTATCTTCTCGAGCTCCTATGGGAGAAGTGATGGCGCCACGGCCACTGACGTGTTCACCACACCCCCCCCCCCGATGTAGAGGGAGATCAAGGAGGTAGTGGTCTCACGGTGCACAAAGACGAAGGGCACTGGGCGGTGGGCGGCAGTGAAGGGAGGCACGGCGAGGTGGTGACGCGCCGAATATTAGGTTGGGTGGGGCGGGGGCAACAGGGGAGGGGAGATAGCGGTGCGCGCTAGGCGTTGAGGTCGACGTTGGTCACCGGTGGGGGAGGAGGGTGCACAGGGAGGCGGAGGAGGGGGTGCGGAGCTGTAACTAGCGCTAGAGAAGAAGACAGAGAGGGGAGCGGTGGAGGAGGAGGGAGATGAAGAGAAGGCGAAACTTGATGAAACTTGGTAAAACTCTGTAACGTTGGAAACGTACTATAGTAGCTCCCTTTCCCAAAGGGTCGCGAGGCGTCAGACGCAACCGATGGATGGATCGAAGCGTGTGCAAAAGTCTGAATGTGTGAGTGAGATGAGACAAAAATAGCCATGATTTTTAGTTATAATTATTTTGCATATATAGTAACAATCAAATGATGCAAGCTTTCCTTGTCAAAGAAAAAATGATGCAAGCTTGATTTAAGGATACTTAGTGCAAGCTCTAGCTCTCTGGGACATTTAGAATGTTAGAGTTTCATGAATTCTATAGGAAATCTATATAACTAGAAGCTTAAGCGCGGCGCCATGCCACGCTAACTACAGTGCAGACCAAAATAAAAGAGCCGACAATTTATGGGTTTCTAGGGAAATCTAGGACCTATATGTAATTTTAGAAAAATCAAAGGGCTTTTATGTAAAAACCAAGGATTTGTACATATTTTTGAAAAAATCATGGGGCTTTATCGAGCAAAAGGAGGGCTTCTTGGGAAAATTTAAGGACCTATACGTAATTTAGAGAAAAGATGGTCTTTTCGTGAAAATTGCTAGACCTATCCGTAAGAATTGAGAACCCTTA
This sequence comes from Dendrocalamus latiflorus, assembly GCA_017311315.1. Taxonomy (NCBI): domain Eukaryota; kingdom Viridiplantae; phylum Streptophyta; class Magnoliopsida; order Poales; family Poaceae; genus Dendrocalamus; species Dendrocalamus latiflorus. Next base: position 3,136,039 of record CM029661.1, read on the forward strand.
CGTGATTTTAAAATTCAAAGAGCTTTTCTGTAAAACCGATAATGTGGAGGGCTTTCCGGGCGTAATCCCCCAGAAATAACAGAGGAGTACCTGTGTTCCAAACAAGGCCTTAATTTTCTATTAATTTTCTGTAGTTGCGCATGATTAAGAAACAACTCGGATCATATTTCGGATGTTTTCGCTAGGTACACACCCTTTACGTCGGAAGTATGATTATGTATGCGCATCAATCAACATCTTGTATCCTATTCCAAGCAAAAACAAGCAATTAATACCGACAAGATACTCCAGATGGGGTACTACTAACGATACAACAATAATAGCAACAAAAGAGGCACCACCACGCACCAGGGCACCAACCATCCTCACTCTTTCCTGACCTGACGTAAGAAGCTTCCATCCACCCGCGCACCCACGACTCAAAAATTCAGGTGGCCGAAGCGCCACAGAGCGCGACTCGACGACGCCCGCCCAATTCGCCGTTTCCTCTCTTCTTGGAAGGCTCCGGCCGATCGCTACGCACGCAACGAATACGTACAGTTTTCGCAGGCGTCGATTTCCTACGTAGGCGGGTTGGTTTGGCGGAGCTGGGACGGGCTGTCCTCGTCGTCGCCCGCCCGTCCATTTCCGTTCCTTTCCGAAGCGTTGATGAGCAAGCGCGCGTCGGCGTGATGCGATCGACGCCGGGCGCGCTCTCTCGAGCTCGGCCGGTCCGGGCGTCCCTGGCTGGATTTGTTTCAGTTTACTTGTGGTTTATATTTGTACTGTTTATAATAATTATATTTTAAACAGTGTATTTTTAAGACGGTGTTAATAGAAAAAATATAGTAAAATATGTACTGAGTTTAGCTATATCGGTTAAAATTATATGTGACTATTTTTTCTCTATATACTACATCTTGTAAATAAGTAGAATTCAAATATGTAAAGTATAAATTATAATATATCAGGCCAAAAGAATCTGTCCCTATCGAGGTGGCCGTATCCCGTGTGGGTTATGCCTACCCGCAACAAAACATGGCATCAAATAGACGTCGCGTCCCCGTCCGATCGGAACCTGCCACGAACGCAAGACTTGTGTGGTTTTCGCACAGCTTGCTGCGCTTGCACGTAGCTCCGTTTGTATAGGTCATCTTGTTTACGTATGCTGTGCTGTGCTCTTGTCTATCCAATCAACAAGCAAGAGAGTCGCTAGCAACGCTAGCTAATTTGCCTCAGTTGAGGCTTTCTACTAAGGTGCTAGTTATATGTTCTGCTTATTTTGGTTTAAACTTCTGATTTCTGTCTTATTTTATATTATTTATAAATTTTATTTTTTTCTATAATTTTATTTTTTTTACCAATTTTTTATATTTATTTGTATTATATATGATGATGGGCTAATATGTTATACATGTACGTCGCGAGCGGATCCATGGATGGCAATTCTTACCGTACTGGCTAAAATTACTTATCCCTTCGATCTTGACAGAACAATAGAGGAATTGCCGTCACTATATGAGCCTTGCATTTGCCAACAGCCAACCACTTAACTTTGGACCTTGGCTGTGGCGCCACCGCTCAACGGGTGTCGTCTCCCAATCTTAAGGCCACTTCATTTGGATTTGAACTTCTAATTTCTAATTTATTTTCTAATATTTTTAAATTTCATTTTTTGGTTTTCGGTTTTTTAGTTTTTTGTCGGGTTTTTCTATATTCATTTACATTATACGTGATAGGCTAATCTATTTTTTATTTTTATTTTTTTTAATTTAATTATGTCAAATAAGTAACCATTAGGTATAACGCAATTTCATCAGTTATGATGAAAATTTAGCCATAAATCATTAAAATTCAGTCGAACTGAGTAGGCTCTATGATATGCTAACTCATGCTACCACGTCATCTGTAATCGACCAAAACTAACAAAATACTACAAGCGAACAGGCAAATATCCACTCAGCTTGTACTGAATTATCCACTTCAAACGTTGTTAAAAAAGTTATTAACAAAGTTGCACCTACTCCTGTAAAATAAGAACAACCAAAGTCATTGAAAACAACCAAAAGTGGGTGACTGGGTGGTGCTTTGCCACGTTTGTACCTCCATTCTTTGGTGGTCCAGAAGGGCTTGGATTTAGACGAGAGCTGGTGATCAGTGACTGTGTATACAATAATTAGTCGCGTATATCTTAAACTTTTCAGGAAGCAAGTACCAGTGAAGAAGCGCCTCTTTTTGTCTCCATCTAGAGCCTGTTTGTTTGGATAACCAAGCACGTGGGGATTAAGAAGGGCCCGGGAAACCCTTTTAACGTAAGATAATGCGATTAATGGCAACTTTGTTCTTGGTACGTCCGGATAACGAAATCTGCGTGGCCCCTCAAAAACATTTTTTTCCCCGTATATGCATGTATCCGGTGACCGCCACGGCCCCACGCTTACGCCTGAGCCACCTCTTGCACCAAAAAGGATGGAAGCTACAGTCCTGCCCAAAAGAATCGAACCAATGTCGCATTCAAAGGATTTGACCATCCCTTGCCTTTTCCGAAGCTTCTCGCCGGCAGCTCGGCGGGATCCGAGAAGGGGGTCAGCAAGATCCAGGAAGGGGGTCAAGCTTATCCTGCTCGACCTTTTCGCCCTGTTGCGGCCGAACCCGACGACCAGGGTAATTGCATCACATGGACCGACGGCAACGTCTCGCGAAACGGCGTTGTCGCGTCGTCGTGGACAAAATCCCTGCTGCGTGGTTTCGCAACAAGCCGTCCTCGAGTTTCAGGACTGCAGCCAATTACCACTTCGGATCACACATATCACATCAGGGCAGTACAATGAGGGGTTCAAGATAATCTGAACAGGCTTCACAGTGTTTGAAAAGTATCGCAGCTTTTACGGCCTTCGAACATTTCAGTCATCAACGCCCAATTTTGAACAGTGAAACATCCGCAACACCCGCACTGTTAAAATTAGACATAGATAATATTCGATATCTATTTCTTCATTCCTATTCGTTCTGTAAGCCTTCGGACGATCGGTTGAATAAAAATTATCTATTTCTTTTGTATCCATACATAGGATATTAAACAGTAAGGGTGTAACTAGAGTGAATACGGAAAGACCAATTGCCAAGATGGCGAAGAAAAATAATTTAATATTTCTCGTTTATTTAGATACAGCAATCCACATATCTATTATCTTATTCCTAAGTAAAGTTACAACTGACTTATTCATATCACTTGACATACAGATATATACAAATAGATATCACTTATTCTATATCTTATTTTGTACTTTTTTCTTAGAGTTAAAATCGAACACAGATAATACCAGATACCTATTACCTTTTTTGTATTTACTTCATAAGCCTTCGACCGGGTGAAAATTATCCACTCCGGTTGAGAGCGAGAAGAACTCAGAAGTCCATTATTGCAGTGAATTAGAGTACATCTGTTCTGTTACAAGATGTTTGCATCAGGATTCAGCATGTTGGAGGTTGAAATGTTACAAAAAAAGGTAATACTAATGACGTGGAGTTCGAATGCTACACATGCGACTTCGCCAGAATTGTCCTAGGGGAGCAGATGCGAGCAGAACTTGAAACCGCTCATTAGTATTATAGGGTATCAGACGACACCACTCTCCACAGTCACTTACTATTTGTATAATCAGGAATGCTTCATAAGCGAGTTAAACAGATGCAATGCGAGCTTGTTGTACACCGTACCGCAACAACTAAAGAGTGTACAGCATTGCCTGAAAATAATCTTAGCCAATGAACAAGAATGGCTAGCTGATAGCAAGCACATCCGCTTGTCGGTTCAGTATCCGGGACTGGTTCTGCGACTGTCTTGAAGTAGCTGGTGACGCCGGCGAGCGAGCGATGATGAACACGGCGATCTCTCCCGCCTTCCTATCTCTTTTTTCAAACCTCTCCTTCGTCTTATCTTGTATCACGAGGAGCACGGGAATCGAGGGAAAAGAGGAAAGGAATAGAGGAACTTGGGAGGGCGACGAGTCGAGTCGACAGGTTGATCTGGGATTCTGGCCTCCTCCTGTTTCTTTCGTCTTGGAGTAGTAGTACTAGACTACTATTAACTGAAGAAAACAAATGGATAAAAAGAAACTGGTCCACAACACAAGCACCACAATTTGCACTCAGTCATGGGCCAATTTTGTCAGATTTAACGGCTATAGCCCGGCCTAACTATGACACTAATGAACTACGGCCCTGACCATATGGTTTCTGCATTTGTCGTCCCCCAAGCCACAAGGCTTATGAACATGGATTTTTCGGAGCAATTACTCGGCTCCTCTCGATTTCAGAATAAAATAGTTGGTTATAAACGTATCATATATCCTACTTAACACACACACACACACACACACACACACACACACACACACATATATATATATATATATATATATATATATATATATATATATATATATATATATATATATATATATCACTTTATATTTTCAAATGTAAATCATTAGCCATAACTAACAAAACCAACACAATCCGACAGCATCACATACGGGTCCCACGCCCAAACGCCAGCAAGGCTGCAACGAAGACAGGAGACTGTTAAGAGAGCCGAAGACGCCACTCAGCGCACAACCACCGTCCACCGCCGCGCCTTCTCCTCCCGATCCAGCAGGCCACATGAGCCGCCTCCTCGCACCGCGGCACATCACCGCCGCCCGGCGGTCCGCTCCTGTCGCGTTGGCTTCCAGGTGATCTGCCCTTCTCGTCCCGGTCCTCCTTTTTTCGTCGTGATCTGTTTCCCGTCGAAGCTTATCATCATCAATGGCGTGCGCGGGCTGCGGATCGTCTGTGGCAATTTGGGCGCCGTTTGTTGGTCTGGGTGCGAATTTCTCGCGCGGACGATCGAGCCACTCTCTGTGCGGCTGCGATTTTACGGCGATCTGGTTTGGTAGCTGTCAGGGTTGTGGGGTTGTGGAGTTGCTACCCCTCGAGGCTGCACTAACTGGAACGCATGGTTATTTTGGGCTGCAACTCATTGCTTGGGTGATGCGCAGGTGGTTGCACGCGCCGGCATTTGCAACGGTGTCTCCCCATGGGATTTCAGATTCGAGCCCTGCGGAAGTGCAGAATTTTGGTAAGATAACTGTCATTTTGGGGATATGGCTTGTGTGTGTGTTTTTTATATCGGCTCTGCTTGTTGTTACTGTTATCTATTACTTGAGAAGAAGATTTCCAGTGTGCCTGATTTGGACTATCAAATGTCATGCCTATGAAGTTCCTAATGGGAAAAGAAATGTTTGCTCATTGTCGTACTTTATTTAGAGACTTACGTTATGATTGCTTGATGCCACACCTTCTTACTAGTGGCTTTTCAGAGCAATGCCATGTGTTTAATCTCCAGCTACAGGAACATTCAGTTCTATTGAGCAAGTACCAATTACCTATTAAAAGACGGAACCTGAAATCCAATTGCTAAAACATGGAATCATTTTACTGTTTGTAGCCTTCACCTATTACTTTTATGTTTCCTACAGAAGTGAGACTTGTTATTTCAGCACAGCCATTTAAATGCTCAACAAATGTAGTTCTGATCAGACTGTAAATAAAGTTAAGTTCAGTGCAGGGCAGATGGACAGCGTCTGCTAACCGGAGTTGGATAGTTGATCCTTTAAATGGTGGTAAATTTATCAAAATTGCTGAGATTCAGGGAGCCGAAATAAAAGGTATACTTTGGGATGCTTCTCTTGTGATGTCCATGTTACAGTGGTATGAGCTTAATTCAGTTATATCTAATTGTTATAGACTTTCCTCAACTTAAAATGCAAATATTGGCTTTGCTATATTAAACTTGCTTGATATTGCTGTGAATCTGTTATAGACTCTGCTCTGAAGTGTGTGCTCAGAAAATGTGCAATATTTTTGTGGTGCAGCCATTTGTGGAGAGTTATCTAATTGCCCAAAGCATGGACCTCACAACCCACTTGGAGCTCCAGAAGCGTATATCTCAGATGGACTCATGGACCCATGGATATGGGCTTATGACATTGCTGAAGAATACTTTTCTTGGTTATGGACTGCAGCATTTATTTGTAGTTCTTGCTTATGTTCATCCTAAACTGCATAATTCTTTAGCAAACCAAAACTAGTCTTACTGTCATCCTTTTTCTTGTCACCCTTACTGACATATGCTTAAGGTTTCAATGGTATTGACTGTTGATGTATTCGACAGATATTACTTGATTTTAAGTTAGATTTCTTTGGCATTGTTCTTAAGTAATACTTACCTATTCTTGAGTGCATAATTCAGGTGGTTACAGAATACTCTCGAGGATCAACTTGGATTCGTATTAGAATCCTGCGAAAGGATGAATGTGCATCTGACAGCTGCAGTAGTTTCAAACGATCCATTACTCCTGCAGGCAAGTTCGTTTTCGTCTCTGAGAGTGTTGACATCTATATTCGTTTACTTGCTTGATTGTCCTGAAACTCTTCATTTCCGGCACCAAGCCAGTCAGATAAACTTGTGATTTCTCAAGTCATCTTCTAGCGATATGTACACTATACTTTTGTCCCTTTTCCATCAATAAAAACACTTCAATGAGTAAATGACCTCAGCTTGGTGAATGATTCGCTATTCTCATCTCAATTTTCAGGAAGTACTTGGGAGATAAGTTAACGGGACAACATATGCTGGAATTCGAGCAAGGACCACTGGCGCTCCGCAGAACCACTGGTAAGCTAAGGACCTGGTGCCAATATCAACGATCATTGGTTTATGTTATTGAATAATTTAACATTTTCGCTCTGGTAATTCAGGTTTGGTCCTGCTGGTGACCCAAGAGGTGCAGGGATCGGAACTCCAGAAGCCATCAAACGTGTTTGGTCTTGCCATAGGGAGATCATATATGACACTGCGTTCTTGCCTAAGAACTGGGCACTTCCTTCCCCAACATAATATGCCGAGGTTAGCTAGCTAGAAGAAAATAACTCTCACCAAGAATAAAGGGGGAGTAGCCAACGGGACCGAATGAGCCAAGAGCTGAAAGGTAGCCATTTTGAATAATTTGCCTCATATCTAGGCAATTAGGCGTTCTCTCGACCCCCAAGGATATAATTAAGGGAAGGAATGGAATGTTACAGTGGCTGTAAGGTTCGTTGGAACTAGATAGTATCAGTTTATTAGAGAAAAAAATGTTTGCAGGTTTACTTTATGGTTGCATTAAGTAGTGCCTCTATGCACCACCCTAGCAACAAGGGTGCAATGGATGCGAAGCACCTCTGGACGCAGATTAGGCACTGCCGCACCCCACCGGCGATACTGCACGGCATTGGCGGCGCTTGGTGGCCTGTTTAGATGTGGGGGGGGGGGGGGGGGGGGGTTGAATCGTTGGAAATTCCCAAAGAAATCCGCCTCATCCACAATCCCACGCTCTAGGTACCATCCTCGCACATGCACACAGAAGTTTTGAAGACTCGCTGGATGTTTCGGGGCTAATCGGGAAATATCGGTAAAAGAAGCTCCAGGACCAGGAGGAGCAACATGAACTAACCAAAATAGAGGCTCCAGAGGTGCAAAAACATAAAGCAAAAAAAAAAAGGCGTGGACCAAAGTTGAGATTAGCTCATAACATCTGAGGATCAGATGCTTGCGTGACGACCCAGTTGTCACCGGAGCATTTCATCACCACTCGGTCCATTATTGTTGGGGTGGAGGGGGCTCGAACTCTGGACCTCAGTTATCACTCAAGCTTATGACCCACGCGCTAACCAACTGCGCCACCACCTGCTGGTGTTACTGAGTCATGAACTGGCTACTGATATTATGCCATATCAGCGTCAAATTCTCACCGGTGCGTTGTGGCCTCTGTACCTTTAAATCAGACGGGAGAGTTTAGGAATAGACAAATTGAAGAATCCAACTCACGAACCAAAAACCTTCCAGTGGGGATTCGGTTTTGGGGTTGATTGGGAGAGTTCAACGGTCTTGCGCTTACGAACTCATCGGGCTATAGTGTTCTTGATCTCTGCCTGTCGAAGATCCAGGCTAGGGCGCTCGCTTGTGTGCGATTGTTCTCTGATTTCTAGGCTCGGCATATGTGGTGTGGCGTGTGACGAGTTTATATGGCTTTTGTTGGCTTTGTGTAGCATCAACTAGCATCTCGACTTTGTGATTTAGTGAGTTCCAAATTGTGAAGTTGGGCATTGTATTTCCGTTAATCTCTCTGGCGATATCTTAGCATAACGACGATAATTGGTTTTCTGGGACATCGTCTTTGCGACGAGCCTTGCCCCTACTGCTTTCTTGGTGGCTTGGATTGCCACCACCCAGTGAGTTTTGCTTTACATTTTTAATCTCTATTGTGCATAAATTTGCCGTGCTAGTTCAATTTCAGTTTGTTATCTCTAAAAATCTGTGAGTAGTACTAGTGCCGGGAGCACTTTGCATGGTAAATTGTGGGCTTTGTGATTGCTTGATGAGGATAACTTGTCAAAATTGAAATCCTTGCGACTATTTAGAAAGTATTCTACTAGTTTTAAATAGTAAATTGCTATTTTTATACTTCGGTTCAATGTTGTTTACTACTGTTCTGTACTAAATATTGTCGGATTCAATCGATTCTGCCATAGCACATACCTGTTACTTATTTCTGCTATTATCGTAGCACTATTGTTGACACTGCAGTAGCAGTTCTCGGTTCATGCTTGTGCTTAAAGCGGGCAATTGACTTTGTCTTTTTACTGAGGTAATTTTTAGTGTTTTAAACTAGCAGAATACTAAGAGAATAGTCTCTTTGATTGTTGATCTATTGACTATAGTTGAAGAAGGCCAAGATTTAAATTGTGAGTAACTCCTCAATTGAGAGCAAATCAGACTTTAATTCTATGCATTATGCAGATTTCAAATGCCCACTTTCTTACTGAGTTAAGCATATTGTCTTGTTCAAATGACTTAAATGATATATCTATCTTGAGATTTGAATCGTTGGAAATTCCCAAAGAAATCCGCCTCATCCACAATCCCACGCTCTAGGTACCATCCTCGCACATGCACACAGAAGTTTTGACGACTCGCTGGATGTTTCGGGGCTAATCGGGAAATATCGGTAAAAGAAGCTCCAGGACCAGGAGGAGCGACATGAACTAACCAAAATAGAGGCTCCAAAGGTGCAAAAACAAGCCCAAAAAAAAAAAAGAGGCGTGGACCAAGTTCAGATTACTCATAAACATCCGAGGATCAGATACTTGCGTGACGACCCAGTTGTCACAGGAGCATTTCATCACCACTCGGTCCGTTATTGTTGGGGTCGAACTCTGGACCTCCAAGGATCACTCAAGCTATAAGACTCACGCGCTAACCAACTGCGCAACAACCTGCTGGTGCGTCTAAGTCATGAACTGGCTACTGATAGTCTGATACTATGCCATGGCCTAATGTCTTAGACGAATAGATCCACGTAAACTCTAAAGTTTGCTTTAAAAATCTAACACTCTTGAACTATAAAATCAAATAAGTGACTCTCTAAACTTTTTAATCCGATTCAAATAATATCCTGAATGGTTTTGTATGATGGTATTGCTTACATAGCGTGATAAGTGAGCGGTTTTGTCACGTAGGATGATACGCTAGTTAAGTTAGATTAATAACATATAAGGCCACAAGAGTTTCTCTCCCACTGAGCTTCTAGCTGTGTTTGCATGGCCACCGCCCCTGTAGTTTCCCCTCTTTATTGCGATTTAGGAGAGAAGACATTGTGGGTCATACCTGTTATTCATTTAAATTTAACTAGCGTATCACTCTACGTGGTAAAATTGCTCACTTATCATGCCACGTGGGTAATACCATCATCTAAAACTAGATCAGGATGTTATTTAAACTGGATTGCAAAGTTCGAGAAATCAAATATCCAATTTCATAGTTCAATATGCTAGACGAACTTTCGAAAAAATTTGAAGATGTTATATGTATATTTTCCTATCTTGTATCACTGGCAAAACGTCATGAGGGCAGACAAAATTCGAGGAAACCTCGTAAACTTCTGTATCGGTCACCTTCTAAAAAAAATACATATGACCACACATTAGCTCAGGCACGATCAGAGAATGGCATCGCCGCGTCAGACAGCGGCACCCACACGGCTAGCTGGCTGGGTGAGAGAGAGTTCGCGACTAGTGTGGCACGCAGCTACGTACGTAATGGAACGGCACATACATAATTTAATTTGTAGTGTTGCTGGTCGATCAAGGGAAGGCCAGTTAGACCGGCAGTGTACCACCGGTCTGACTGATTGGTGCAGCGGTCTGACCACTCGAGGGTTGGCGGTCTGACCGCCCGAAGATTGTTCAGATGGGGGCTTTTAGCCAGAATTCATATTTGTGGATTTTGAGTTGAGAAAAAGGGTTTTGGTGTTTTATGTTGCATAAGCTATGTTACGACTAACGTGGGTCAAGCTGTGAAGCACTTATACTCGAAAACAATTTATTTATCTTTGGATATACAGGGTTGCTTGGAGTCAACTGTGATCAACTGCGAGGATCGAGGTTAGGCTCATGGAGGAGTTGATGCCCAGAATGATTGAGGATGTCGGGTGAGACGGTGAGTTCAAGAATGACATGAGAAAGGCGGGAAATGTTAAAGGCGACTTCGAACGGCAGGATTGCACCATGTAGCTCGCACGAGCTAAGTGAGCCGTGGTTCAATGGAACCGAGACAAGAGCGACTTAGCGACGTGTGGCAAGCTAGTGATACAACTACACGTGGCAAGCATGACGATTGCTTGTAGTGGTTAGTGATGACTGGGGTTAAAGAATGGTATTTTGATAGTTTGACTAAAATACAAAAAACTATTTTTGATCAAAACTGCGGTGCATGGACAATACATTGGAGATTGGTTTAGGTCAATATGGAGCTGGTTTGATCAAGATGGATTAAAGCTAAGGATTTAGCGGATGCACACTTATGCGTTTTGAAAAACGTGCATAAGTAAACTTATATGAGTAAAACCCGTATGTGTGGGGTTAACGAGTTTTTCCCATTGTAATAGTGGATAGTATCCAGTAAGGTGAATAAGTGGCTGGTTGCCCACCCATAAAAGGGGTTAGGATGGAGACGTGTAAGGTTAGCTATTCAACCTATCTCTCATGCTCTCTTATCTAGGTTTAGGGTTAGGATTTGAAAGTGAGTATATTGGGTGTTCTTTGTCATCCAAGGTAGAGTGGCTATAAAACTTATCTTCTCAAGTAAGCAATACATCAATCTTTGTGTAACTCTTGAATCCCTCTTGTTTTTGATTGATGTGCTTGACTTTTGGTTGATTTTGATCTCTCTTCTTTCTTGTGATTTTACTGTGCAAGGACGTGTAAGATATGAAGATAATCCTTAAAATTACATTTCCACTCATCTAGGTACTTTGATAATAAGATTCACGAGAAAACATAGTTTTGCTTGACTTTGACCTCTTTGGTCCATTTCTTGATCTGAGGGTTTTTTTGTTTGGTTTCTATGATGATCTAACTTGCTATGATGTGTGAGAATACATCTAGACCATTTTTGACCATCATCTACTAATGAGCAAGCTGTATTCAAACTGAAAAGATCTCAACTTTGGTCATGTTTTTTTATGATCGTGTGTTAGAATAGGTTCACAATCCCCTAGAGAAGATTTCTGCAAAAATTCATATCATTTAGATCTATGAATCAATTGTTCTCTTGATTTTGGTTTTTGAAATCGAGCTGAAAATACTATTCATTTGTCTGATTTTACTGTAACAGCAGTCAGACCATCCGGGACCGGTCAGACCACCATTTCTATGCTGATTAGAACACCGAAAAGTGGTTGCTTCAAAATTTTGTGTTCTTGAGCCATTTGTCTTGAGTTTTTAAATGAAAATTATATTTTCTGTAACTTTGTAGTTGTGTAAGAATAGAATCTTGAATAATTAGGGAAAATTTAAGTTTGCACCATTCACCCTCCTCTATTGCCATCCGGTCCAACAAATAGAAAAAATTATTATATCTTTATAGATAATACAAAAAAACACATTAAAAATCAATAAATTTCAAACTGCTTTTAGTCAAGGTGGTCTACGTAGCGGGAGAATGCTACGTACGGAGCGTCGGAGCAGTGGACGGCTGTGCGGTGGTGTCTGCACTCTGCAGCCGCGCCGCAACAGTGAAACGGCCGACGGAGCTCGTCTAATCAAGAATTATTCTAAGACCTTCTTGTGAATACAATACAGACAAAGCGTAGCCCAGACAAGGCAGAGCACAGGTTTCTCAGCTCGCTGCTGCTTTCTTGTCTTCCGATAAAAAGAGGCCAAATCTGGGTTTGGACTCGCCTGCGAATAGTTCTTGGCTTCTTGTTACAGTCTGTTGGAAACGCAGATATGCTCTATTGCTCTTCATTAAAAAGGAAAATACAAACACTCGATTTCACACGCCAAACGTCTCCCAGACGTCATCGGACAAAAAGCCCCGCAGTTAAACTCGATGTTTCCCAACATGGATATTGACAAAACCCACATAGTAAAGACAGACACAGTATGTCTTGGAAGCCATGAAATCATCAACATCTTGTCTTCTGTCTACTAGGTGACAAAAGTTGTCACCAGCCGAAGTAGTAGTATATAAACACACCGGCAGGTAGTGGCGTCTCACCTGGCTCAGAGCTGCTTCAGTGCTTCTACCATTCGTTCGGTCCTGAAGCTAGCTTGCCACATTGGAGGCCGTAAGCAGGGAGAAGTTGCAGCCATGGACAACATCATGATGGTCAAGAGTGAGACCGAAAACTACTCGGGGTCATCTCCTGCCATGATGATCAATGCGCCGGAAGGTGGAGAGGCGGGCCAGGTCGTCAGAAGGAGGAGAAGGGAGCCGGCTTTGCTCACACCGATCAGTGGCGGTACCAACGGTGGCGGCATTGGTAAGACGTCCTTGCCAAGCGTCACCGTTAAGAGGAGCTCCAGGTTTCGTGGAGTTAGTAGGTAAAAGAAGCAAACATGCAACTGCATGTATTTCTGTACATTTGGACTGCATGTTTCTTGACAACCTTGTAACCGGTTCAGAATAATAAGATAGATGACAAGAGCATCTTGTTGTTCAGGCATCGATGGACAGGTCGTTTTGAAGCACATTTGTGGGACAAGAATTCCTGGAATCCAACACAGAGGAAGAAGGGCAAGCAGGGTAGGTGTGCAAGTGCTCTGAATTTCTTTCCCTCGACATACTTGCCACAACAGAGCTACATATGCATCAGATGATTAATTTTGGATATGTTATTTGATTTGTAACAGTCTATCTTGGAGCATATGATGAGGAGGAGGCAGCTGCAAGGGCATACGACCTTGCTGCTCTCAAGTACTGGGGACCAACCACCTACACAAATTTTCCGGTATAAACATGCAATAGCTTTACTCCTGTTCTGTGCAAGAATAGCAAGTTGATTCATTCTGCAAAAAACAATGAGCAATTGACTAATGAAATATGTCATGTTTATAATAATTTTAGTGACTTAGTTCAGTTGATATGTTTCAGGTTATGGATTATGAAAAGGAGTTAAAGATAATGGAGAACCTTACAAAGGAAGAGTACCTTGCATCGTTAAGGAGGTACATATATTTCCACCAAAATCTTAGCATGATCCATCGCCTATTCGTCATGTATTCAACTCTGACAAGTTTAATCTGATGTCAGGAAGAGCAGTGGTTTTTCAAGAGGAGTGTCCAAGTACCGAGGGGTTGCCAGGTATATTTCAACAGAAAAGGCGTTGATTTCTCCATAAATAGTTCCAAAAATACATTTGTACACTGATTGTTATAAGATAATTCAACATTGCAGGCATCATCAAAATGGAAGATGGGAAGCAAGAATTGGGCGTGTTTTCGGAAACAAATATCTCTACCTTGGAACATACAGTGAGTACAGCAACAAAATCTCTACATTCTTAGTTGACATCACATAACCATGCCTATATCGTCAGATCATAACATCATAAGTACTGAATTTTGTTTCAGGCACTCAAGAAGAGGCTGCCCATGCATATGACATCGCCGCAATAGAGTACAGAGGCGTAAACGCAGTCACAAACTTCGACCTGAGGTCATACATCACATGGCTAAAGCCAAGCGCTCCACTTGCCCTGAATCCTGAACATCTTGCAATGCAAACTCCTGCTGAACAATTCCTCCCAATGGAAACTCAGATGCTCCCTCGGAACAATCCTTTTATCCTAGATAATAATGTACCATTAGGTGGTGGTGGTGGTGGTGGTGGTGGTGGTAGTAATCAAGAAGTCTCTGCTATGATCTCTTCTAGTGGCTTAAGGAAGAGAGGTTCATCCACCGCACTCAGCCTTCTACTGAAGTCATCAATGTTCAGGCAGTTGGTTGAGAAGAACTCAGATGCAGGCGAAACAGAAGGGGACATCGGAGAGCCCGGTGCCCAGCCAGGAGAAGCCTACGAATACCACAACTTTTTCCAAGGGGATTCTCTAGACATGTGTAACCTCTTCTCATCAAGCAGCGGCCATGCTTGTAGTGCCGGATTTCAAGGGGACGTCGCGTGCTATGACGATGGCGGGAGAATAGCCTGGAATGGTTTTGGAAACATGTCGTCGCTGCAATAGTAACTGTAGAATTGCGTTGGGGGGCAGAGTATCCTATGTATATTAAGTTAAACTTTCACAAAGCAACCTTTTCTTTTCACTGCCTAGTTTCCCTTTCACACGTTCCAGACTTCCATGGAACAAATGAACAATGAGCACGCACGCGTGTTTGTACGATCTGTCACGGAGATCTTGAGCTCACTCAAAAACGTCCACGAATCCATGTTCCATCAGTTGATTTTTTTAGATACTGTTCCATCAGTTGAAATATGCTTGTTGGTGCGAGCGATCACTCTATAATCTGTACGCGAGCACTAATCACCTCTCGGAAACTTGCATCTGATTGACGTACGCCGCTCCAATAGCTTTCTATGCTAGTCGCCTGTAAATACTTCGTGGTTTATAGCTTTCTAGGCACCGACATCCGCAACAATGGCCACCAAACCCATAGCGTCGTCCCATGTCTTCTTCCTTGCCACGATTCTTCTGATCGCGGCTTCCGTCCACGGGCGTCGTCATAGCCTACGCCTAGCCGCGGAACGGGACAAGGACGAGCCCCCGGCGCCGGGTTAGGCAGTTCCGCCTCGGCATGCGGCCCCAACACCACCACCAGCAGGGCACGTGCCTTCGGCGCCAAAAACCACAACATCCCCGCCGACACAACCGCCACCTTCACCAGTCACCACTACCGATTGCTCAACACCATCAAAAGCTGTACGATGACATGACACAATCAGTGAGATAAATAATTATCTCTATTTTTCTGAATCTAAAACTAAAACTGAAAGCAGAAGAAAAACAATCAAAATTACCGGATATAGATTACGACTGCAAGACGCTGGTTCGCTTACACGTGCTTGATGAACACTTCGATCGTCTGACCGCTCCCTTCAATCGCTCCCTACAAGCGCTGATGCACGTAGTCGTAATCTCCTCCGCTCGAACGAGCACCGCGGGAGACAAAAGAAAAACATGCTCATAACACACGTCGCCGATGTCAGCAAACTATTCTTAGAATAGATTCGATCTATTATTTCTGTATCATAAATGTGGTTACAAAATGCCCTCATGGCACCCCTAAAAGTTTTCTCGGCGAAAGTCCTCTAAAAACCCACATGTTAGCTCTTAATCTCTCCCTACTTTTATAGACTAACATCCAAACTGTATCCGCCTCAAACACAAACACACAACTCTATCTCTTCCTCAAATCAAGAGACCCAAAGCTCTTTTTGACACAGGTTTTACCATATATCTAAACATTCTCATTACAGACTCCTTCCATAACGTCTCCAATCTCACCACGTGACAAAGCCTCCAGGACGTACCTCCTGTATCTCTATCACACATCACCAACTCTAGTGTCGAAGCCTCCAGGACCATACCTCCTGTAGCTTCTCCACGCATCATCACGTGCGTGAGCCCGATCACCTTATGACATCCTCGATCGCCTGGACCTCAGATTTTTCCCTCCTAGTCCCGGTCCTCCTCGTCATTGATAGTAACCGTCTCCACGCCTCCACGCATCATCCACCTTCGATCTCCACGTATTCCAGTATGAGCCCGACCACCTCGCATGACATCCCGACCGTCTGGACCTCATATTACCTCTTGCTAGTCCCGATCATCCTCGTCACCGACCATAGTCGCCTCTACGCCAACCTGCACATCAAAGACCAAAGAACTTTTCCCGTCACAAGTTCTTCACAACTTGACCGTCATCAGCACACACATTCGCACCACCCTTGTTGATCCACAGACAAGAACCAAACCATCTACGACAATCAATCATGTTGTCCACTACCACACATTCCATCGTTTTCCATAAATCAGCTCCAGACAACTTATGGGCATTATGCAGGTTTCAAATGCCCACTTTCTTGCTGAGTTAAGCATATTGTTTTGTTCAAATGACCTAAATGTTGTATCTATCTTGAAAAATATTTGCCATGTCATTTATTTATTGTTGGATATATGTTTTTCTGTTAATACTTAAATATGAAATTATTCTAAAAATGTGGCAAAAACCACTTAATTTTTGACAATACTTGCTCTTGGTGTGAACACTTTCTTCATCGGGCTCTGCGGTAACCACGAAACTGTCCATATAATGCGCCAGATAGCCTCTTTTGAATGTGCGTAGCCCTGCCATTATACTTTGCCGTGTATAAGATGCACCCTTCCCTAATTGGGCTGATGACAAATCCCTGGAAGGATAGTACTTGGCCCCAAGAACACAAGCGCAAGCTGAGGTACAATCTGCTATTTGTTTCTTAACTTCTTGATGAGGTCTAGAAGTGATATAAGTGTGGTGAGTATAGAGTTGTAAACTCCTCAGATGAGTTTCCCTTTGTGATATCTAGTTTTGAGAGGATCTTTAGACTTTGATGTTGATTTTAGCATCTTTTCTATCTCTAGCTTTAGGTGTCTTGTGGCTTCTGATTCTCATGATCTAATATTGTGGCATCGTAAGCTTGGTCATACAGGTTTCGATTACTTAAATAGGTTAGTAGCAATGACTTTATTAGAGCATTGCCTAGGCTTAAAAACTGTAAAGACTTAGTTTGCACATCTTGTAGACATTGTAAGATGGTTTCTTCGTCTCGTCCTCTTCTTATTTTAGTAATGACACAGTTGGCCTTTCTAGAGTCCAATCTACAGTAGGAAAGTAGTATGTGCTTGTCATTGTAGATGACTTCTCTAGGTATTTTTGGATGTATTTTCTGAAGTTGAGGCGATGAAACTATTTTGGAGAGTTAGCCCTTAGATTAGGAGTTGACTTATCAGGAGCCTTAATAGCCATTAGGAACGACAATAGCATAGAGTTCAAGAACTCATCTTTTACCACTTTTTGCACTAAGAGAGGTTTAGAGCACTAGTTCTCTTCACCTAGAGTTCCCCAGCAGAATGGGATTATAGAGAGAAAGAATAGAACACTTGTAGAGATGGCTAGGATCATGCTAGATGAGCATAGCACCCCTAGGAGGTTTTAGGTTGAGACGATTTTCACTGCTTGCTATGTGTCCAATGGGGTGTTCTTGAGATGGTCTATAGGCAACACTTCTTTTGAGTTAAGATTTGGTCATAAGCCTAGCATCTCTAATTTTTAGTTGCAGGTGTTTCATTTTTAAATATGTCAACTTAGATAAATTTAAATCTAGTTGTTATGATGGTATTTTTCTTGGATATGTTATGATGGCATTTTCCTTAGATATCCTACTCATTCTCGTGTCTTTATGTATTTAATTTGAATTCTAATAAAATCATTGATACTTGTAAAGTCACTTTTAATAAAGTTAGTCCTAATACTAAACCCAACAGTACAAATACACAGTAATCATGAGAGCATCTTCATCAACGACAACAATGACTTAGAGAACGAAGATCCAATCTCTCCTGTAATCACTTCTAAGTTGGTTGGAGAGTTTATTTCCACTACTTTAGCTTCGGTAAAACAGCCTTCTCCCACATTCACCCGCGTTTCAAGTGGCTCTATTGCTACTTCCACAACGCATGAGGTACAAGACACATCTACATCAGAACCTCATCTTCACATTCAGCGACAACACCCTTAGAATCAGATGATTAAAGATCTCTATAAACGAGTTACTCGATTTAGATATATCTCTTTAGATTTTTATACACATTCTATTTTTGTTGCTTCTTTTGAATCCTAAGATGTTACTCATGCTTTATTTAATTTCTATTATGTCAATGACATGTATGAAGAGCTCGAAAACTTCGAAAAAAATAAAGTCTGAACTTTAGTTAAACCTCCTCCTAATCATAATGTAATTGGAACAAAATAATTTTTCAAAAATAAGCAAAAATAATAAATGGTTTTGTCAAATTTGAGTTATAAGATGATTTGTTTTGTCCTAGGTCATTACATATATGTAATATGATATATATTTCAGCTAACATGAGTCATCAAATCAATCAGGAAACACTTTAGCTATACATGGCAAGGCAGGACGCAAAACCCTATAAAATACGTCAAACTCGCATCAGTTACAGCACAACAAAGCTGGTCCATTGTCACGGATGAGAGAACATTTTTTACATCAGAAGCAAATCAATTGGAGCGAACTGCAGACATCATCCACGTTGCACTTCTCAAATGGAGGATTTGGCCTTCGATTGATTGCCTCTTCAACGTCTCCACTCAGCTTTGACTGGTCTCTCTGCACATAGTTTTTTTTGGGGTGGGGGGGGGGGGGGGGGGGGGAGGGGGGGTACAAATTAAACCGAAGTGAGAAAATATGATAAACAACACTCAAATTCACATTTAATCATTATGATCAACAGAGCTGTGAAGTGACAAATTTATGTGACCACCTATCCCTTGGCTATCCTTGGCTGCGATCATTGTGGCTTCGCTACAGTGCTGGAGGCTTATTTGGCACTATTCATAAGTTTCGTCTTTTTCTGAATTTTTGGCTTTTTGTTGAGCTTTTTTGCCGGTTCTTTTTTTCCTGTATTTGTTTGTATTATACGTAATGGGCTAACATATTTTTTTTATTTTTAAATTTGTTTAAATTTAATTGTGCTAAATAAGCCTCTGTCAGCTACAGTGCTTTTTTCAGCCAGCTACAGTGTTTTCAGCCATAAGCCACGAGCTTTTCAGCCGAACCGATCACCCCCCTTATCTTTTGTGCCCATAATTATGAAATTCAAAATCTTAACAAGCACATGCGGTTTATATAGGTAACTATGAGCAGAGGCTGCTAAATCTGACAGGAATAGAAAACAAAAGCCACAGTGTCACCCCTGCTATCTTTAATACTATATACTGTATATTACTCCATGTGCACAAGAAGTAGCACAACAGCACCTACCATTGTCTGTTGATAATGTGTCGTGCATGTCATACATATTTCTGTTTCTTCACAGGCTCAATTTTTGGATCTTAGGTGACGCGGACGGATGGACCACTATATCTACCTTATTTGAGCGAATGTTCTATACCTGATATCCTCTTAGAAGTTTGAAGAAACAAACTAAACATAGGCACATATCCCAAATCTTGATAAAGCCTTTTTCATCTAATTCTGAAAATTGGATCACACAGTATTCATGATTTCAGGGTGCTTGCATAAACATGGTCATAGTGATTTTAGGTATATTCAGTCAGTTTAACTGATTACTTTAGCAAAACTAATAAGAGGGATATTTGACTTTTCAGAGAGCCCAGCTATGCCAAAGAAAAACGGAGCATGGAACAGTTTCTCATTTTTATGTAAAACAAACCGAAGGTGATAGGATATGATAGACAGGGATTTGGCTTATTCTACCAACAAATTTTTTTGTCAATTATGCAAGTTATCTTATGTCGAGATAATCAGTTAGTACAATGTTTGTAAGGTTGAACTAGCCAAAAACCTTCTATGCATATTTCAAGAGAAGAAAATCAGTTGCATAATATGACAAGGCATGTGACAGATATACTAATGTTAACATGAGTCTTCAGAGATATTTACTACTTACCACTGGAGTCTCTTGAAGACAACATAGACTTGTCGCCTTTCACTCTCTCTTTGCCACTAGCATGGGTTGGCCTTTGTATACGCGGCGACTGTGTGTTCAGCTTACCATTGGTAGAGGAAGAAAGAGAATGGAGGTGGGTGAAGCCATTTTTCTCCTCTGAATCAGAACTAAGTTTAGGTGAAATCTGTCCCCGCAGTTTCGCCTTTGCAGATTCTGTTGCAGCCATGTAGCTGGGCAGAACTGGAGAATTTTTTGATCCATTTTCTGGATATTCTGACTTAGTTGGGAATGAACACCTCCTCTTGCCGCTTTTAAGGCTTTCAGTAGAAATAGGTTCTTCTTTGGATGTCTGTTCCACATCATTCACTACAGCATTTTCTTCATTATTAATGTCTTGCAGAGGCATAATTTCAGCTGCTGGAGCAAAGACAGTCGATTCTTCAACTTCTTCAGTTGTGATTGGATGCAAAGTAACTTCCGGTTCAGGTTGGAGATCAGGTATCGGAATATCTATCTTTGCATTTTCCAATAGATTGTCATTGTGAGGCTCTTGAATCTCAGGATAAATTGGAACTTCCTGTGCACTTCGCAGTGGTTTCTCACATTGGACCTCTTGATGGTCAGGGATCTCAGTTACAGGACTAGATACCTTTGAGGCTTCGGCCATGGATTTAGTTACCTTCCTAAGGTTACGTTTAACCTTCTCAAGTTCACTTAACTGGCTATCAGGCACGGAATCAGCAGGAGCGCTAGTGAATTTCCTTGGGTTCCGTTTTGTTTTTTCAATTTCCAAGGTCAGGTTTGTTTGAGAAGGTTCAACTGGCATGGCAGAACTCTTGCGGGCATTGCGCTTTAATTTCCCTGACTCTGTTTCCATCGCATAACTGGCCTTCCTTGTATGTGGTTTGGCATCAGTAATAGCAGCTCTCTTTGTTTGGGAAATGAGCTTCCAGACACGACTTATGGTCCATCTCTCCAACCAGTTGAAGGCTGAATTGGGATCCCTCTCATCATACTGAAAGTGAAGAGCCTCTGCCACAATTGGTGAAGCTAGAAGCTACAACATAAACAAAAAATTGGCTTAGCACAAGACGAAAATATTTGCAGACAGACAGCAAAAGAGTGATATGATTGGGCATTTATTTGTTAGATAAGTAATGTGCATAAGAGACCAAACAATAGGATCAAGATATTTTGTTTTGTATATTCAAGCTGTCATATGACTATATTTTGAGGCTCAAAACAATTATACCTTACGAGCAAATGCGTTTGAAGATAACTTCTCCTTCCATGCATCTGGTTTAGCACCCTGCGAAAAGGCAAGAATCGTGTACTAAACAATTTGCTCCATATTAAGTTATCAAACAGAAGGTCACATGGGCAGATATTTCAGTTCTATTCACCTTTCCAAACAAATGAAACACAAAGCATAAACAAGTTGCAAGAGCATGCACAACAATGTCTACATTTGGCATTATAGTGTTACTGCCTGCTGAAGTTAAATCAGAAGGTACAAACATGTCGATGTATAGACACATTTATGTTTGCTTCATTGTAGGCAACATAGGAACAATTTAACGCTCATCATATCCAATGCAACCACAAAAACAATGATGAGACCAGTGAAAAATTACAGCTTTATCTTCTATACAATAGTTCAAGTTATTAAAGCTGTGGAGCAAAAGAATATCCAAAGAAATAGTGCAATGTTGACAACAAGCATAATAAAGTACGTAAGTGCTATACAACATTCGACTGTTTTTTGGGGGGAGTTAGTCAAATTTCATAACGTTCAATTTGTACCAAGATTCGTGCTCCCGCCCACCTCCATATCTAGCGTGGCTCCCTGTTATCTTGTTCTCCGATTGTCGCCAGCAACTTCAACAGAGGCGCTGAGTTAGGGTTTGGGTTCACCGGTAGTCACCGGGCTTAGAGGGATGCTAAGGTGGCAGCGGACCGGCAGTGGCGCCGCCGGTGAGGAGGACGGTGGGCGGGATCGGTGGGGGATGGAGACAACAGATTCGGTGATGGGTGGTGGTGGGGGAGGTGGATCCGGTGACAGCAAGCCACCGAAGACCGGGAAGAAGGGCAAGCCAGGGGGCAGGCAGCCACGGAGGGAGGTGGTTGCCGGTGGCGACACCGGCAAGGAGAAGGCAGCGGCGCATGGAATGGATGGGGAGAGAGAGGGAGAGGAGCGGGCGGTGGTGCGTGGAGTAGATGGGGGACAGAGGGGGAGAGGAGCGGGAGGCGGAGCGTGGAGTGGATGGGGGAGAGAGGGAGAGTTAGGGTATTTTATAGGATTTGGGGGTGAATATGGGGCGTTGGATCTCCATCCAACGGTCCTAAAATCTGACTATGCCCCAAAAAATAGTCAAATTTTCTATAGACAGACCCAATAAAGTATCTAACTTTCATTACTACGGTACTACTGAATGACGCATGTACCCATTCGATGATATGAATCAGATTAAAAAAAGGAATAAGCAATACAAATTACAAAACCATGCTGTGTCTGTACTTTGCAGCTTACTCCAACTGCATTTTCTGTAAAAAAAATCCTCTTAGTATTTTGGCACCCAGGAGAGAGCTAGTAGGAGGTTACAGGTTTCTTCTCTGTGCCACACGAACATCCACAACAATGCATCCCATGCAACCATCAAGCATCGGTAGAACATTTGCTTAGAAATTAAGATGAAGTTCACAATTGTACTACTTGCATATCAATTACCAAATCTCCGCAGAAATTTTTCCAGATGACTTTTGAAGGAGGATGATGTCAATTTTTCAAATAAGTACTCGAGCGACCTTATATGGTTTGAACAACATAAATGAAGACCAAGAAAAGTGATCAATCTGTCCTTTTCTGGTTTTACCTTGATTTCGTTCGTATTTTGCAAAATAACACATCCTGATACAATCATGAGGAGTGTCTCTATTCAATACGATTATTAGTGAGAAACAACTAAACAACTAAAAAAGGAGCACTATCGTGATAAATATATTAGGTACGGAATGAACCAGGACGAGCAAGGAAATTACCCGAGACTTCTGGTGGGCAAGCTTCCAACTGACTTGAATGGCATCGCTAGAAAGTCTGACATTTCTACCACGAACGAGAGCTTGAAACTTCACAATCAACCATGTTGCACGAAGAGTTGAAACCGCTTGCCTCCTTACAAGATGCCCACGAATCAGCGCCTGAAGTCTTATGATTCCTTTCAATGCACGGAATGCCCGACGTGCCTGGACCAGTATCATGCGAAAATTAGCACCGCACTATAGCGAGATATACCAAGTGACTACGGAAAGAACACTTTAGCTACTAGGATCAGCGAGGGGAAAGATTGATTGTGTGTGTATGCAGGATTTGAAAAGAATGGATGCACTGCTAGAGCATAAATAATATCACCGTGGTGCAACATAATAATTTTGTGTCCTTTTTCCGATCATTTTTACATGTATGCAAAGGAATTTTTTTACATCAAGATAAGCTAGGCCAAACAGAGACCCAAAAGGCATTACCAGATAACCTCGGAAGGCAGCTTGTGCCTTGACGGCTGCTTGCTCTTCTCTCAACCTCTCGGGATTGTTGGACGCATCAGACCCAACCGTGCTCTGCTTCTCCAAATCTTGATTCACATCGCACACCACCACTTCACCTTGCAAGATGGAATTATCACACTTTCCGACCTCTGGCACGGTCTCACTGTTGTGGGAGGTAACAAGCACCGGCTCTGAAATCACCGGGGAGCTCTCAAATGCAGGCTCCTTCCCAGCAGCAGCATACCCTTTGTTATTTGCAGCCTTCTGCATATGGAGAACAAAAGCATCAATCGCAAGAACAGATCTCTACTCTCTAGCAGCAATTGCATATCTCGTTTCCACAGTCCTCAGCAAATTCAATCCTTAACAACATATGTACACAGAAAGGGTAACACATATTGATATATACCGATAAATCCTTCACCTTGGTGGAGCCAGACCTCGACGACTTCTTCCCGAAGAGCACGGACTTGATCCATTTCGCCGGAGACTTTCCCATTGGAGCCTAACCCGCCACACGCCGGAGGATTTGGACCCTGCAGTAGAACCGCACGTCAGTGCACAGATCTATACCACGAGCAATATTTATGTAGGAAAAACCACCAAGAAACGCAGCAGCCAGCTAAAGCCAATATTCTCACTACTGTCCCAGCGAAAGCAACCCTCGAATAAGATCAAATAAAGCCCAAGAAAAAGAGAGAGAGAAAAATATTGACGCTTGAAACAGCTTGCCGGGAACTCCCCCAAATGCAGCACCAAGAACCTCAAATCCAGGCCACAAAAAACTCAAATCAGCACAAACAAAACACAAAACACCGTGCTCTGAACCACCAAACAAGACAGATCTAGACGGCGGCGGCCTGGAGGTGGCGCGCCGGAACTGGGAAGTGTCGGCTCACCGGAGGACGACGTGCAGGAGGAGGCGGCGCAAAACCCTAGCTCCCAACCCCCTACGCCTCTACTCCAGGGAGAGAGAGCGAACGAGCGGGAGGCTACTGGCACTGGCTGGTAGTGTAGTAGAGCTCAGAGCCACTTCCCGTCGCGCCGTTGGGCGCCGCCCCTCCCCTCCTGTTGGCCCCGTACCCCGCCTGCCCGGTGGGCCGCGTCTACGGAAGCGGACATGTGGGGCCCACCGCCGGCTCCGCGGGAGTATGTCTTGTGGGCCCCACGTGGGTTTATGCATGGCGCGGAACGTCGGTGGGGTGTGGTGGTGAGTTACGCATGCGGTGGAGAATGGCCTGGTGTGGTGTGGGACCACATATCAGTGGCTTTGCGATATTTTTTCGCACAGGTGCAGTTTTTTTAAGGACAAACAACTACCCCGCACGCGCACACTTGGTGTGTTCTAGCACACTAACACCAGAGGTGTTAGTACTGGTTTTTACTGATAGTTTTATCTATAATTTATAATTTTTTGTTAAAAATAAATCTTAGTGGATAAGAGAAATAGCATTTAAAAGAATGAGACGAGGGGTACAAAAAGTGAGAGCGATGTATGCGTGTCACAAGAGCGAGAAGTTTGGGGTAGGTTATACACCTGTGACCCTCTGATTTATCCTTGAAGTAAGACAATAGTGAGAGGAGTGGAGTAGCCGTTTCAAAATATTGAATGTTTATATTGGTTTTTAATTTTTCTGTAAAAACTAGAAACAGAAGTCAATAGAGCAGGACCAAAAGCGAAAGGCATGAATCTTAGGGCTTGTTTATATTGTTTTTTTGTTGATGGCTAAAGGCTGCGACGGATGAATAGTAGTGAATGATAAAAGCGGTTGATGAATAGTAATATATTATATAAAAAAGATGGTACAACAAAAGATACTATAATATTATATTTTAAATAGAGTTTTGTCCATGTAGATTCTTATTTAGCTCCTCTCTAGTCGTTGCTCTCTGTGCTACACGTTCACTCGATTAGGTCTTCTTTTTCGTGAAAAAAAGGTCTTATTTTGCCCTCGTACAAAAGAATGTGTTTGACTCAGATACTGCGATTCGAAGTTTTGAACACGTCACCACCGTGCAACTCGATCGAGTATCTTATGGGCTGAATCACCAAAACAGTTGGTTTACTCGAGAAATTTACGAACGAAAAAAAATATTAAGAGCTTACGATTAGCCCGAAGCGAGAGAGGTAATTGGGGGCTTAATCAAATCAAATCAGCCAGAATCTAGTAGCCCGTACTTAATTAACACTGCGACAGCAAAGGGAGGCGGGAGCCGTTCGGACGATGGACCCGCCAACCACCGGCCATATCTGTCTGCATGCAGCAGTGACTTGGGCCACCTGTCTGTTGCGAGATCACGTCGTGCCGGGCAGCTCCGGGCCGTCCGATCGATCGATCGATCGGACTGATTAGTAAACACCAAAACACTAATTATAACGGTCGGAGAGATTAGACCCTGCCTATAATTACATGTGAGACTATTGATTAGCTCCTGACCAGTGAGACATTCAAGTCGAACTCACACTCACCGTGACACCATCAATTGGTCTGTTCTTTTCAGGTTCTAAAAACTGTTTTTCGATTTTTTTTATAATAATTAACTTTTAAATAGAGTATTTTTTTTTCAAAATTGAGTTTATTAGTTAATTGTAGTACATATTGTACTAACTTTATTTATATCGGTAAAACTGTACATGAGTTTTTGTACTCTGTAATATCTCGTACAAACAGTCTAAAAGCTACAAGCTGCAGCTAAAAGTCATAAACTTTAACAAAAAGAATCTATATACGATTTAGTGTGTGTGTGTGATGTACCGTGAGGTAACGGAATGGTGAGGGGGTCTTGGAAAGTTGCACCATGCATGCATGCATCCATTGACGAATGGTTTCCCTGGATGGTGCTGATGATGTTCTTTTCTTGATTTGATAGCAATTATGAACTTGTGAAAAAGTTTGGGGCCGGGGCAGAGCAAGTTTAATAAGGCTAACTGTGCTAGCTATAAGGCAATCCATGTCAGCATAATCCTATGTGGAAGGAAGAGAAAAGGAGAGAGAGAGAGCCAAGCCGACTCCCATGCAAGAGTCGGGCTATAGCACAGGAAAAGAGGTGTTATCCATGCATGTACCAATAGGACCAACTGTTATACCCATGTATGTATTAAATGATCACACTATTAAATGATTGAGATCTCTTGTGAAGACAACTTATAGCCAGCTTATTGTATAAGTTGACTGTATCATTATCTTTTGATGACATGAAAATGTATTGAAGGTAGCAGCTATCTATACTATTAAACTTGCTCTACGATATAATAGCCTCAGCTCGCAGGTCGCGTCTCGTTGTGTGCAACAGTGATTCATGTGTATCCGAGTGTTGCGCATAGGCTATACGATGGTGTATGGTTCTGTGCCACACATTGGTGTTAGAGCAAGTACAATAGTTAGTCAACTAGTGGCTATAACACTTGTCCATTTCATCTATAGCCTTCAAAAAAATAGTTCATACAATAAGATAGCTATTACAATAACTATTTGGCCCCACGTGTAAGAGAGTGAAATGCATATTTTTACGTGCTATAGCTAGCTGTAATTTAGTAGCCAGCTTCCTTCTCTCTCTTCCTTTCTCTCTCTGCCACATAAGATTTGGTTGATATTATATTTGCTATAGCCTGCTGACTAAGTCTTATTGTACCTGCTCTTACAGGACGACGGATCATCCAAGGAAGGAGTGTGGTTTGGTAGACCATTATTATGCCATGTTGCCACCGAGCGTGGCTGTCTGCATATATCGTGCTGCATGCCGTCAGGGGTGGCTTGAATCACGCAACACAGCTGAGTTCGGTCTCATTCTTTTAGGTTATTACCGATAGCTTTTATCTATACCTTTTAGGATAACAGTGGACGGTAAAAATGTTGACGTGAACTATGTATACGGTTTTAAGTTTAAGAAGCCGTTTAGAAAATGCTCTTTAAGAAATTATTCTGTTTATTTCAATTTTTTTAAAGAAGGTAAAAATTAAAAGACTAAAAAAAAGACCTTCAGCTAACTAGCTGTCGGCCGGCCCTGGATTTAACGCGCGCCGCCCCAGAGACAACGAACCTTTTGTGCTCCCCCGCGCGCAGAGTTATGGTTCAACGGTGAGGGTACGTACGTGCACGCTACAGCGGTTAGCTCTGTCCCTCCCTGGCCCCCGATTGGCACGAATGGAAGGTAGTAAATAGATTGCATTCACTTCTCCTCTCTTGCAAACTCTAGAGTTAACACATGCACGTGCATGCCCAACAATGGCTCTCCATTGATCAGCAGCAGCAGTACGTAGCAGAATTTCATGTGTAGTACTGAACCGTCGGTTAGAGAGATTGAGCTGTGAGAAAAGGAGGCATCAAGTGCTCTTAAACTCATACCTCGACAGTTCGTTATACTAGTGTACTATTCTGCATTTAACGTGGCTTGCAATCCCTGGATGGAATGATGATGAACGACTGGAGCAAAAATGACCGAGACTCATCTGGTTGAGGGCTCGCATTTACAGAATATCCAAAACAAGGAAAATTATCTATGCAGATTTACACAGAGCAGAATCCTATGCCAAAGGTGGTCAACAACATAAAAGGGAAATGCAGCCAGCTTGAAAGGAAAAGGGTGCCTAAAAGTTCCATTCTCTCTCTGTTCTTTTGCACAAGAAACAACTATTCACCTAAACAGAACAGTTTTGACCCTCCTTATTTGCTGTACCGCCCTCATTGTCCTAAATGCAGTAGTAAATTAAGTACTCCAGCTACCAGTGCCCACCTTCAATTTTCTGCTCCTATGTTAGAGATAGCATCGTAGCAGTAGTGGTTTAGAAGGACCTAATGGTACATCCATGAAGCTAAGGATATGTTGCAAATTGCTACTGATTTTATAAAAATATATTCTGTTGGGAGGAAAGACCAAAATGTTTCTTGAAGACTTTTTTTAGTGATGAGGAGAAAGTTACTCCTGAAGAAAATGAAATGCTTGAATCTCCTTTCACAGAAGAAGAGGTAAAAAAAAAAACAGTTTTCGGGTCCTATGCAGAGGGGGCACCAGGACCTGATGGGCTTTCCTTTTTTTTCCCCTATCAGCATTTCTGGATGTTATTAAAGATGACTTAATGGCCATGCTCCATGAACTGTATAATAGGAATGAGTTAGATTTGTTTTGTTCAAAATTTGCCATGATTACTTTAGTGCCTAAAGACAATGAAGCTAAATCTATGCCAAAATTTAGGCCTATCAGTTTGCTTAATTGTTGTTTTAAGTTTTACCAAGGTCTTGACTAATATATTGGCCCTGATTATTGACGGACTCATTGATAGCAACCAATCCACATTTATTAAAGGCAGATATATATTAGAGAGTTTTGTAACTGCTCATGAGATCTTACATAGTGTATATCATGGTAAAAATGAAAGGGTTGGTGTTGAAATTAGATTATGTGTTGAAGGGAATTTTTTTTCTTGACTGGGAAAAGACTTAGACAGGGGACCCACTGTCCCCTTTGTTGTTTAACTTGGTGGTAGATGTGTTTACCAAAATGTGAAGCAAAACTAAAAATGAAGGCCTTATCCAAGGGTTTGTGTTCTGATGTTTGTCAGGGGTGTGTGGTTAGTTTTGTTAGTAACATGCGCTAGAGACAATTATAAAGATGATTGTATTACTTCTATATTTATGAATTTTGAATAATACACTATTTTATCTCTTGAATGAAATGCCATTTATATTGACTGGCAAGTACATGATTTATTCGTGAAACTCTATATTTGTGTTTATGATGTTATTCTAAACATCTCTAATATTATATCATTACGTGGGACACTTATGCTTTACGGATAAACACATGTATTAATTGATGATCACATTTTAGGAATCATGGATATGATATATCAAATCAATAATGTGAACATATGTTAGAGAATATAGTGTTGGATTGATTTACTTTGAGACACTATGGGAATTATTATATTCTTAAGTGCCATTAGTTGATCTTATATATAGTGTATGTGAGATCTTTAGATCTAAGGTCATTATAATTTGCTACATGTGTAATAGTTTATTTAAGTGTTGCAAAAAAACTACTACATAAATAGGTAGTTATAAATATAGCTTTCGGGTTTACTACGAAACGTGTTAAGGAATATAAGTGATAAAGATGGAATTTGCCCCTCCTTTTAAATGTGAGAGATATCTTTAGACCCCTCGATGTGGTTGGATTAGGAAAGTGTATGACATGCTAACTATGGTTGAGAAGTTAACTACAACTAAGTAATCCGCCACAAGATCAAGTGAATGATCGAGCTATCATAGGATGGCATATATCTTACCTTGAGTTTGATCTGATATCATGAGGTAAAGGGATAAGCACATGAGCATTGCACATGTTCATCTGATATGATCTTTATATGTGTTCGGAGGTCGTTATGTCCTACTAGGGTTTGCTACCGACTTATGGATTGGAAAGAGGTTTCCGGATCACAACTGAGTATAAATAAACCTACAGGATCGCACATTTCATGGGCTAGAATAAATCGGTACCTATATGATCCGTTTGTGTGGGCTTCGCACTTTAATGGCCCTTAGCGTAGGGTTACACTAAATGATCTCTTTATAAGAAGAGGCGTAGGGTTTTTGGTTGTAGATCGCATGACTCCACCAAAACCCTAGCTATCTCCTTTTGAAGACCCTGTTGTGCACGCTAGTGCTAGCACACTGACGCACGGCATTTCACCTATGGATGTGTAGATACGATAGAGGCGCTACTGTTATCGCTGCTGCGTTGATTGAGGATGATCCACAATATAGTGAGGAGTGTGAGGGGCTACTGGAGGAGATGATTGGCGGCCAAGGACGTTGGACGATCGACTACTTCCATTATATCGACGCATGCAACGTTGGATCGGGCTTCTCCAACTCTACTTCCACTGCATTGTACGTCCCATGGTAACGATATATGATCTCTTACCTGTATGACTTCCTGATTTACGTGGAAACTTTTTTCATTGTGTGCTAGTGTAGCCTACCCGTACGCGTATTCCTATAAATTTGCAGTATGCGGATGATACCATTATCTTCCTTGAGAAGAAAGCGCTAACGTGAAATGTGTTACTACTTGTTTTGAACAGGTTTCTAAGATGATAGTTAATTATTATTAAAGTGGACTAATTCCTGTGGGGTTCATCAAAATGATATAACTCAGTTTGTAGATATTTTTTGGGTGCAAGAATGGTGCTTTTCCCTATTAAGTATTTGGGTATTTCCGCTTGCATTATGATAAATTGAGAAGGAAAGACATTTAGCCTTTAGTAGACAAGATTCATAAGAGAACTTAGGTGGTGGGGGGGGGGGGGCAAATTTCCCACATCGGGCTCTTGATATTACAAGCACTCACATGGCTAATAATTGTCTTCGGAAACTATTAAGCTCCATCTAGCTAATTGGCATTTAGTTTGCATGAAAAAAGAATATGGTGGGCTGGGGATTCCCTAACCTTAATGCTTTAAATTTAAGTCTCCTTGATTTCTTGAATTAGAAGATATATTGAAGGTGAAGGGAAAGTGTGGAGACATTTGATCAAAAGAGTTTTTTTTAGTGGCTTATGGCTGAAAAGCACTGTAGCTGGTTGAAAAAACACTGTAGTTGACCGAGGCTTATTTATCATAATTAAATTTAAAAAAAATTAAAAATAGAAAAAACATGTTAGCCCATCACGTATAATGCAAACAAATACGAGAAAAAAGAACTGACAAAAAAGCTCAAAAAACCAAAAGGGTAGAAAAAGATGAAATTTATGAATAGTGCAAAATAAGGCCAGAATCCAGAAGCTCAAGCTGAAACGAGCGAGGCTTAAGTGTGAAACTAATAATCCTAATACTTTTTGCTGTCCTGACAAAGAAGCTTCTGAGTTCTGAAAAAGAGTTTTATGGGCTGCTAAGGCAATTAAATTTGGGCATAGATGGATAGTAGGAAATGGAAAGAAGGTCAGATTTTTGAGTACATTTGGTTTGGTACCTCTCCTTTAGCAGCTCAGTTTTGGGATCTTTATGTCATTGTTAGTGAGAAGAGGTAAAACAGTTAGCGAACTCTGGGATGGGCTAGCAAACCCTGAACCCTAGCAGTGGTAGGGAAGGTGAAAGACCAAATCAATGAGAGAGAGTTGTACGGAATTGATGGAGAAGCTGGCACCTGTAGGCCGCTACAGAAACCCTTTTTTAATTTTGGCCCTTGTCATATTGATTTCTAAAAGCTATTTTTCTATAGTAAATAACTTTTCTACAGTACATATCTTTCAAACAGAGTGTCTTTTTTAATATGAAGTCTACTAGTTGATTATAGTATACACTTCAACAACTTTATTTATATCAACTAAAATCACACACGAGTATGTCTCTCCATAAACTGTTACTATTTATAAACCAAAGTCAAAAATAAAAAAAAACCAAAGGACTATATGAATGGGCATCCGTCTGATCTACATGAACGTAGGCGCTGCGATGTCTGGTGGTACGCGCAAGGCGATGGGGATGCATGCATTCATGTTTGGCGCCGCCTGCATGTTCCTGTTGGTTTTTGTGTCTCTGTTCTGGCCCCATTATAAGCGTTAATTCACAAATTCTACTGAATTTGTCTCGAGCACCTGCATTTTTCATTAATAGATAGGACCACTATATAGGTAAGTAGATGGAGTTTGAGACAGCTGAACGTGCTTGTCATTGAACTGAAGCTTCTGCGATGTGTGCAATCTCGTGGTATTAAATCAAGTTCTCTAATCTCTACTACATAAAGCTAGACATCAACTACAAAGAACCTCGAGCTAGGATATCGCTTTCATATTTACCAAGCTACGTATCAAAAACTGCAGTTGCACGTTTGTTTATTTAGATGAAGTAGTTGGCCCTTAGAGTTTCTCAATGAAGAAAGCACATTCATGCTCTTAAGCCATTATCGTGTGGAGTACTATACCATAAACAGTATTTCCCATCAAAGGTTAGGTACTTGGGTGGGTTCTTTTGGATATGGTTTATGACTTTTGAATTCTGATTGTTTATAAGAGAGAATATGAAGAGAGAGATAGTCAGATGTGATTTTGGCCGGTATAGTTGAAGTCGGTATAGTATCTACTACAATCGACTTATAGATCTCGTTTTCAAAAGATACAATATTTAAAAACTAGTTAATATAACAAAAACTATAAACATAAGCTCAAAAGAAACCTAGCCTAAGCTGCCGAACTCGATCGATACTTTTTTTTTTTTTTGAGACGGGATCGAAACTTGCTGGGCAATGCCTTCCTTGGAGTTGAGCCGTAATTCTCAACCAGAGGCAGACTCGAATAAAGGGGCGCGATGCAATGCAAGACCCTGTTTATTCATTTGACGCGATCGCTTGGGTGGTTGTACTGGCAGATTCGAGCGAAAGGGTCCTGCACTCCTGCGTCGATCACAGTGATAAAAAATATGACACGTTCACAAACCTTAAAACATACGACGATAAGTCAGCAAACTTCTGCTACTCTAACTAGTCAGAGTGCAGGCAGGTGATGAAGAGAGGAGGATAACAAGGCCAAGAAGATGAGCAGTGCACATCAGGTGTTTTGACGAACGAAAAGCTGGCAATCGTCCAGATTCCATTTCCCAGACTCGTCGCTGTTGCCCTCACATGAATGAACTGAACGTGTCGGTCTATCGATCGCTTAGAACATAGGCCCGCTCGAGCAGGCAGCACGCTGGATGTATTCTGACTGAAGGGATTTCAGAAAAGCACTGACATACAGCAACTGCTTAACCTACCCCGACAGCGAGGTCACAAGAACGAACGTGTTTGATCAGGGAGCGGCATGCCGTTCACCAACAGCTTTGAAGTGATACATTCGTCCCGCTCGTTTGGATGTATTCAAAATTTTTAACCTTGCTAGGTACATTTAACAGCTTTATCTGGAGATCAGTGTGTACAGAAACAGTCATATAAAAACATTCAGAATAATAACAAAGATAATCATCAATCTCAAAACTTATCAAGTCAAACTTTCTCATAAAAGTGCCAATAAGACAATCACGTATATTATCATTGAAACATATCAAGAAAGCATGCATTTTCCTTGTACACATTTCTTACAGAACTTTCTTTTGTACTGCTCTGCATTCATGTAATCAGTAATTCCATACATGTCCGAAGAACATCAATTTTACAATGTAATTGCTTAAACAGCCTGTGCATGTACATTGTACCAATTCGTGTGCAGAATATAAGGGCCCATAATCATAGGATTTAATGTCAATTACTTCTCTTGTATGAACTTAATGTCAAATGCTTCTGATCCACCACCATCCTAAGATACAAATTTGCTTGTAACCTAGGAACAAGATATATCACCATGCTTTAACAGCTCGAGCTTCTAGAGCAAGCAGTTAGTGTATGAAAACTCTACTTGGTACCAGCAAGATGGTCATGAGTTGCAGACCTACTCCACATAGTATATAGTATACTAGTGGTGTTTTGAAGTAATTGGATTATGTTCAAAGTCTATCTGGTACTGGCAATGCATGAAAATCCAAACAAATATTGAATGTGTAGGATTATATAGGATCGTAAGGACTTCTCACTCCAAAAGCTAGCTAATGAGGTGAGGAACTCCCCCACTTTTAAGTTAGGCCCTTTACTCTTCCACAACCAATGTGAGATTATTCCAACAATCTCCATTTTCATACATTAGTGTCTCTCAGTTGTTCACTGTCCATTCAGCGTACACCGACGGTCCTTCAGGGTCCCTTCACCGTATATTGACGGTCCCTCAGGGTCACAGTCCTTCAGGCGTTCACACACTAGTGTCAATTGTGTCAGAGATATTAGAACCGGACTTTGATACCACTTATAGGATTATAAGGGCTTTCTCGCTTCAAAAGCTAACTAATAATGTAATAAACTCCTTATTTTTAAGTTAGATGTTTTACACTTTCACACCAATGTGAGGCTATTCCAGTCAAATTATTGCAAAGAGACCAGTTCATCAAATTCCAACAAATGTAGAGAGGAGAGCCATAGAGGACCTGCCTCACTCTGTGCCATGCGACACGCCGGAACAGCCTGCGCGCGGACAGCAGCGGCCGCCCACCAAGTGTTCGACCGAGGACCTCAGCGAACACCACCGTGCCGACGCCCTATCACCGGCGCACCTTGCTCCTTCCCGTTCCACCCACCGTCACCTCCTCCACTCGCTCCCCGCCGCTGACCACGACGCCCACCCTCCCTCCCACGGCGAACTCCTCCGCACCCTTCGACGCAACGTCGCATGCCAGGAACCCAAACTCCTCCCCGGACATCGGCACCGCCTCCTTGCCAGCATCAGCGCCGGCTCGCCTCCAAGTCGGACGTCAACGTCGAGCGTCATCTTGTTGCGGCCGACAACGACGCCGATGACAATGTCCCCGGGCTTAAGCTTCAATCCCGAAAATGAACTAAAAGTTGAAGCCAAACCCAAAATGAACTACGAATTTGAAGCTCGAATTTCGTAGCTTCTATTAGAGCCTGACTTCGAAGGCCAAAAGAGAGAAGCCAAGCCAAGCCAAACTACACCTAAAGATCTATCTCAGCCAGGTTCCCATTCTTATCTAAGGATGGAAACAGATCGGATACGATCGAATAGTCTCAAATACAAATCTATATTTTTAAAATGAATACAAATTCGAATATTCTCGAGTACGAATACGAATTGAATGTCATAATAGCTACGAATTCGAATCAAATATGTACTTAATTCGATCAAATACGAATATCCTCCTACAATTTCTGAAACAAATCTCGGTAAACAAATTCCTAGCGGTTTTACCGGTTTTTTACCAGTTGCCGAAACGGTTACCGGTTTCAAAACACCAAAATTCAAATTTTGAATCATAAAATTTGTCCAGATTTTTCCTTGGTTCTGGAAACGAATCAAATACGAATCGAATAGTCTTGAATACGAATACGAATATAAATATTCTCGAATACGAATACGAATATTTTTGAATACGGATTTTACTTACCATATTAATATTTTCTCAGATACGAATATCGGATAAAACGGATTATCTGTTACTGTTTCTCACCCCTATTCTCATCATGGCATACCTGGGCTTGGGCTGTTCCATCATGGTCTAGTACGGAAGAAGCGTGCTCTTCTGTGGGCCATCCGAGTGAAACCTCTCCAGTCAAGTGATGATCAACTGGTTAGTGATCGTGAATTTGTGATTGTTGATGTTTAAATTTTCCTTTTCTGTACATCTTAAAATTTTGATATGCATATTTACACACTAGAATGGCAAGTTTCTACCACTATAATTGCATAATTGGCTCAAAATGTATGGACACTTTATAATTTATGAAAAAGGAAGAGAGTTTTTTTTGCTATAAGCAGATTGTTCTTGTGCATTCAGAAATAAATAAAGATATACTAAATATCAATTAACATACACATATACAACTATTACAATACAAATTACCAACCAATACGATACATTTATCTTGTAGGTTTATGGTTAACCGCACACAGCTTAAATCTCACAAACTACATAACTACGATAACCAACTGCACCTTTTAAAAAACAAATTCGCACTTTGCAGTGGCGAAGCCAGGAATTTTTTTTATGGAGGCACGAACTTAAGATATACTCTAACACCACAAGGATGCTGTTATTACATGTTGATTTTCTTTAAAGGTAAAATTTCAAGTTTTATATTCAAATTTTGACAAACTAATGTTAAAATTTTCTCTAAAAAATTATCCTTTGGATAAATATTCTTGTTATATGTAAACATACATTCTCTATAGAAAGAAGCTCAAGAAAACTTAAATTAGCCATAAAAATGAGGATAAAGCTAAACAGATAACACAATGAAGAAATAGAGAAAATTTCTCTATAAAAAGAAACCGAAGAGAACTTAAATTAGTCATATAAAATAATGATGAAACTAAAGAGACGAAAAAATATGAATGCTTCATATAAGGTTCAAACACCTAATGTTTTGTTTTAACTAGCTATGTGTCAATTAACGAGCCGTGGGGTCCACACGTCAGTGACTCAACGTCACTAAAATTTAGGGATGCAGTTGTACCCTCGTGCTACTATACTACCTCCGCCACTGGCACTTTGTGTTTGACCATTTACATTTGGCCCAAATCTGTTGAAATGAAACTCATTTGGCCTTTTCAAGGAGTAGGCCGCTGACATAGGGGACCCCATGGCAGGCCACAGAAGACTTGGGCGATAGGTCGAGCCATCCACGCGAACCCAAATCGTCCGTCGCAGTCGAGACAAAACAAGAAAGCCTTGCAGCACGGAGCGGCGGAAGGAAGGGGAACAAGCAAGCAAGGCATAGGCAGGAGGCGGCGAAGGTTAGACTCCTCAAGAACCGGAGCACGATGGGGTTCATGCTGCGGGTGAGGCTGGCTTCCTTCTTCGCCGGCGCGGCCGCCGCCTCCGCCGTGGGCGGCTACTTCCTGTATAAGGACTACAAGCTCGCCCACGACACCATGGCCCTCCAGGTCTGCACAGCGCACCTTCCTCCTCTCCTCGCCTCTGATCTTATATTCTTGCACGCAGCCCACTATTCGAGCCCTTAGCGGCGGTTTCTTGGGTAGCGAAATTCCATGTCCCAAGTGCATCTGCGGTTCTGCACATTGCGTGCGGAATGGGGATTATGGAAACCCCTCGTCGAGGTGGCGCTATACTTGCAAACGGAATGCGTGCCTAGGTCGATACAGCTACGAGTTTTGTGTATCGATTTGATGTTCGTGTGATTCGTTGGTGAAGAATGCTGCAATATTGTTGATTTCTTGGTGCAAGGTGGGGAAAGCACTTATCTCCAGATCATGTGCTTGTGTACTCTTCCCTTGGCATTCTGACTGAAAAGGGGATTGACATTGTTTCTCCTGGGACCGGATGCCCACACACGAATACCCCAAGCTTGAACTGTTTCCCCTCCCAATTGTTTGCTGATCATTTGGGGTATGTGTGGTGAACTGGTAATTAGAGGTTTAAGTTTCTATGGGCCTATCACTTTTAATTTAATTAATATTTGTATTCAATCGTATTACTCAAGATGTGCAGTTTATATAAATAGTAACTAGCTATGCGCCAATGTTCTTTTGACCTGTATGGTTAGCACTTAACTGTTCCAGTGGGTACCATATCACGTGATGTGTTATCTTGGCTTGTCAATGGAAGGTCTATTTGGCAGTTTATTAGGTTGTAGCATGCTATGATCTTAGGAGCAATCTGATGAAGCAATCTGAAGAACAATGCTGGAAGACTGGCGTGCATTGTTCATAAAAGCGATTGGCTTGTGGGATTGACTATGGAGAGCCAAAAAACGTCTTT
The DNA here is from genome assembly GCA_017311315.1 of Dendrocalamus latiflorus. Classification (NCBI taxonomy): domain Eukaryota; kingdom Viridiplantae; phylum Streptophyta; class Magnoliopsida; order Poales; family Poaceae; genus Dendrocalamus; species Dendrocalamus latiflorus. The sequence goes on from CM029661.1 coordinate 3,173,947, forward strand.
GGTCAAGTTCCACAGTAATCCATCTTGTCTAGATGTTTACGAGTAGCTTGCTGCAATCTGATATTCTGGAATATGGCTAGATGATTATGTTTTGCTGTAGAACTATGTTACACCACAATCTATTTGAAATCTCTATTCACTTTGAGGCTTAAAACAATGTGCCCGCAGTCCCTTGTACAAGATGATAATGTCTAGGTGTTCTAAAAAAGTGGAAGTGGCTGTGAATAATAAGGTACCATTTACTGTTAATAGTATGACATGATTAGAGTTGAATAAAACTCGGTTTCCTATAAATGGCTTGAGCATAGGCATTGCCATTGGCACTCAATTTCAGGGTTTTCAGTTTCGTAGGCACAATTAATCTTCCAACATGTATTTTGCAAACTATAAATGGTTTTTCAGAATAAACATAAGGAATATTTTAGAACTTACATATTGCAAAGGGTTGAAATTGGTGTGTTCCTTTTGTCAGCGAGAACTCTGGTGGTATTACTAATAGATTGCTCTAACTCTTGTGAGATATTGAGCTTTGTTCAGAAAGATGAACTAATATGTATGCCGATAGCGAATAATGAGAATAAATCTTACATGTGAAAAGCCTAGACATTCAGCAAGCAATAATGGAATAACTCATGGAAATGAGTGGAATTATCTAGTGGAAAGCTGGAAAATGTTCAGGCAGATACAATAAAAAGATCCTGATGTATGATGATTGTATGGTGTTTCATAAGAAGTTGCTTGAAATGGGCGATGAGCTTGGCTTCTTACGCTAGCTCCTATTGTTCCGACTAAGGCTTTATTGACCATCCTTGTCTGACCTGTAAGATTGAGGTTTCTATTTCTGTAGTTCTAAACTTCTAATCCTGCTCCCTTTGCACAAATTCTCTGTGTATGTTAAATTCCACTTTACACTGCATGATTCTAGTTGTGTTTGAGGTAAGCACCTGACCTTTAAAATGTGTATTCTCAGGTGAAAGGTCTCCATGACCATGTGGACGCCCGATTCAAAGCTCTCGACAAGCGACTTGAAGCTTTGGAAGGCCAGAAAAACACTGAGTCTGCTCTGGATGTGGACAGGTCATCTGATTAGTTTGTTCATTACGAGGCTTGAGCATGGATGATTTACGTTTGTTTACTTTAACCTGCGGTATCTTCTCATCTGAAAGCAAGAAGCCTACTACTGACGACAAAATAATCTAATGAACGCAGATGCCTGAGGAGATATATATCTTTACAAACCATTTCATATTTTCCTGTCACTGAACCTGGCCAGCAGGGGGCTTAAACCTTTTATCGATGTGCATCTCTGAAGTTCTGAACTGTTTGTTGCTAGCAACATAGATACTCTAAGATGCCTGTTGTTCCTCGTTTCATATTCTTTACTTATCCGTGCACGTTTTACGGTAAAATGGCCAATTGATAATTGTTACTTGTGAAGAGACTTGTGAGTATGATACTGGCCATCTGGTAGGGGGAACTGATTAGTAAATGCAGTATTACTAAACACAAACATGGGAGGATGGTCCGTCTGGTACTACATCTAAGAATCAGTTGAAGAGTCTTGGGGGATCAAATGCAATCGAAGCGAACGGCCGGGTATAGCATGCAGGCAAAACTTAGGACCGATATCACAACAGATGGGGTAAATAGTAATTTCAATTTTTTTAAAGTATTTATCGATTCTTCACTCTGATAGATACATAATTATGAAGTTTAAGAAAGAAAGCTAACACAAAAGTTAGTAAATCAAAGAACCAAAATCCTGAGAATTTCAGGGCTTGGACTGTCAGACTGGTTGCTAGGGGCAGTCTGACTGGACCTGGTGGTTGGATCACTATCTAGGTGCCGGTTTGACCGACCCAGGTGGTAATGTGGTATGACCAGAGGGAGGGGCGGTCTGATCGGCATCCTTTGTTCTAGAATTGAAATTTTAGTTTGAAGCGATGCAACTTTTGGTGCAACTTCAAAAATATAAGATCAAATGAAACAATTTTACACACACATTATTTAAGGTTTTAGGAACTTAGTCCAAATAAGGATTGCAAGAATCCATATCAAAATTGACCTTTCTCAAGATCAAGTAAGATTACACTAAAACTGGGCAAAAATCGAAAACTCGAAATAAGGCTTGCTCGTGGGTGAAAAATGGTTAAGATAACACTAGATGTATTCTCATACATCACAATAAGTAAGAACATACAAGGAATCGAGATAAAAACAACTGGATCAAAAAAACTCCCGAGAAGGTTAAATTCAAGAAAAACTGGGCAACTTCATAAATTTATCAAAATTGATGTCTAGATGGATGTGAATTGATAACCATGATACATCTCCATCACTTATTCTTAGCATCCAACAAGATTAAGAAAGAAAGAGAGAATATCAAAATAAACCAAATCAAGAGAAAATCAACTAAACTACGAGGGATCCAAGATAGATGAATAAAGTTGATATATCGTCACTTGAAGATGAAAGTTTTACAATCACCCTCTAAATAACTAAATTTTGGAATAAATTTAATAAAAGTAGCAATGTAATTTGTATCAAACTCCAATAAAAAATAACTAAATTTTTGAATAAAAATAAAATCTATAACAAGGATTTTCCTTGAAGCTTATACTTCAATTAAGTTTTTCAAGTTGGATTTTCCTTCAAACTTATCTTGTTTATTTCCCATTTTATAATGTTAAAAATCTAAATAGTCTACGTAATATCTAAATATATTATGAATAATCTAAATTATATCATTTAATACCACAGACTTTGAAACAAATTTAGTCGTGTAAATACCCATATACTGAAAAACACAACAGCAATAGCCAGGCAAGAGATCACACAATGTGATCATATCATCATACAACAAGCGATCTGGACTATGTCCATTTATGTCGCCTTCAGACTATGAACAACCGAACAACTGAAAAAACCCAACAAGCGATAAAGCCAATATCTCCCTGAACTCTAGGTTAAGCCTTTCTCGCAATCTTGTATCCTAGGCATGGACGTCGATGCGTCAGCCGTCAGGAACATTACAAGCTATGTGCAGCGGAGGCCATCAGGACGGAACCTGATGCTGGGGATTTATTCAGCGACCTGAGAAGTTAGTATTGCAGGCTTCTTCAGCCGGTACTGCTCGAACCTCTGCCTCGCGTATTCCATGTAGTCGAAGTCGATGTCATTGACATGTTCCTGCAGCCAGAAGATGTAGGTTACGTGGATGGCACGGTGTTCAGGCTCACTGTAAAGAACCAGTGATACAAATTGTGCAAACAAACCCACCGAAATTATTCCCCAGAGGCCCCAAACGAGATGGCTAGCGAGGGTGTACTTCTCAATACTTTTCATCAGATTCTTGACATTCTCTGCGTCAGGTTCCTCGCCTGCTAGGGGTCGTGGAAACAGAAAGAGAATTACTGTTGTGTAAAACAAATATGGGAGAACGTGAAACAACCCAAAAATTTAAATGAACCTGAATTTCTTTAAAACTTGATTTTATTCAAATCCTTGTTCAATTCAACACCTTTTGTCACCCAATAGTGCATCTCCCTCTCTTGGACATTTCCCTCACCGGCTACTTGTGCGAAATCCCAGCCGTCTGAAAATATCATCGTCGCCTTGTTTTTGCCAGCCACTTGGTTTCGTCTTGTTCACCGCCATCACAACTTCCCGCCCCTGCCAACTGGTCAGAGCCCGTATCACCTCGTCCCTCCCGCCTCTGGCACCCTCTTAAATGCTCCCGGCCACGTGTCAGAGTAGCCGCCGCCATTCTTACTTTTCTTGTCACCGCCTCTGCTCTCTCCTGTCTCACAATCGACTGCTTTGTGCCGCAAACCGCCTTGCCGCCCAGCCAGCTACTGCCAAGCCAGTGTACGACATCCCTGACGCACTTCTTAAATGGCCACAGCTCTCATCTGGTTCAGCCGTCATGGCAATTTCACCGTCGCCTCTGCCATTTCGCTCTCTTTGTTCTCTCTTGGCTGACCTCTTCCACCGCAACCTTCAGTCGTCTCAATCTATTCCCCCACTGCCACGCCTCTGCCACTCACCCTCAGTCGTACGCCTCGCCAGCCCCACCCCTGACATCTATTAACTCCCTCTAGACTCACGGTGAGGCTTTCAAGTTGGAATTGGCTACCGCCTCTTCTGGTTTGCCTACTGCTGCCTCTCTGTTCTTCCTCTGCTCTCACTACCGACCTGACCGCTGCTTCTTTTGACTGTCACATCTCGCCAGTCGAGGAGGCGCACAAGCCAAGATGCCACTGCCGACTTCCTTAGCCTCTGCCGAACCCTCCCGTGCCCTCCCTCCTGTCCATGCGCCAAAGCTCGAATGGAGGCCACCACTGTGCTGAACCGCCTCTCACTCTATTTAAACCCCCTTCTTTGAGACGTACCGGTGCCCAAGGTGAGCCATCCACCCCAATTGCTTTGATGACCACCACATCGTCGGCGATCACCGGAATACCCCGAAGTAAGCCAATTTCCAATTCCTATTACTGAGTCGATTACTTTTAATTGCATTCTGCTGTAGCTCCCTTATGCTTCCCAGAACACCACTAAACTATTGCCATAGCTCCTCGAGCCCCCTTCTTCTAGATCACTAAAGTTCGCCGCCCAGCTAAAGACCATCATCGTGGACAGCTCGGCTCAGCCACCCCTGACCCAAGCCGCCACTTACCCAAGCTTCCCCTACCCCAAGGATGCTCAAACACTAATGCTCTTGTCCCCTTCACCCTTGAAACTCACCGTTGCCATTAAAAACTATCGCGAAGACACCTACCGCTGGCGAAGCTTTAGCCATCCCCGACCACACCCAAGCCAAAAATGGAACCCCCTCATCACCAGGAACCTACCCATGGTCGCCAATTGTTGTTTTGATCGCTCCACCACTTGAACTCTCCAACCGCCCCACCGCTTGAACTCTTCGACTGCTTCTTAGAGTTACAACTACCCTTGGCACTCGAGAGCTCTGATTGCACTTGGTCGTGTCCGACTTCCGACCACAATACACACTTAGACGCTTCTGACTACTACAGTGTTCTTCCGACTACGGCTGTCTTATGACCACGGTGCCTTCGACCATGGCACATCATCTCAATGCTATGACCATGGCTTCTTTGTGCTCGATATCTTTGACTGCCAGTACTCAGAGCACAGTACTCGAAGCCTCCGACTTCGACTTTCACAGTTTTGACTGCTGCTTCGGCTATAGCTTCGACCACTGCTTTGATTGTGGCTTGACCATAGCTTCGAGTGTGGCTTCGCCCATAGCTTCTATGACCACTTATAACTGATCAAGATTAAATCTAACAATCCTCGCAGCCACTCGTACACTGTCCGATCCCTTAAGCCACCCAGACACTGTCCAATCCTCGCAACTACTCGGATGTCGTCCGATCTCAGTAGCAACTCGTACACCATCTGATCTCCGTCGACTTTGCACTCGAAATCGAACCTCGACCGTCCACCTAACTTCGTAGTCGTGCCCGAAACCGCTAAGTATGACTACTCATGTGTTGTCATGACCACGTTGTCGTGACAAACACATTGTCGTTACAACCACGTTGTCGTTTACGACCGTGCTGCGGTTTATGACCATGTTGAGGTTTACAATCACACTAAATACTCGGTCTCAGTAATCGTAACTTGATTACGACCACATCTTCTAGCTCCACAAACACCTCTGCTCGTAAGCAAGATTTGTGCCAACAGAAACCATCCGAGTACTCATAACTTTGTTTTTCGAGTACGCAGTGACAACTCGATAAGGACCAAACCCTCTGTGAACAGTAAAATCCACGATGAACAGTACCAAGCCCGTTACTGTTCATGAAACCCCAAAATACATACATACATTATATATATTTCGATCATTTTGAACCCATCTATCTATTCCTCATCTCTGTTTTTCATACCAAACTCCTATAATCCGTAAACTTATTTTATTTGGTTTTTCTAGATTTTACTTCTTTATTTTCTTTCTTTTTTATTTCTAACTCAATCCTTTGAGCACGGAATTGATTTGTTTCTTTTGCTTTGCGATATCACGCGACATCTTAAACCAGCCAACACAGGAAGGAGAAGCTCAACCTCAAGCTCAAGAATCAGAATAATATGAAATCATATAATACATTGATCTGCAAGGCAAGTCACATGTTTTTGATCATATTGAACCTACATTCCTTTAATTAATTAACTACATGTATTTTCATTACCTTATTTATGCACTTATTTCTTGTACAATAAATATTTAGAATGACATGTTATTTAGTTATGTCCTACCACATGAAAAATCATGTTTATTTGATAGCCATATTCACCTTGACAAGCCCTAGTAATAATAAATTACTATAAAATATACCATAGTAGTTTAGAAAATTCATCTGCTTTACACTAGTAGTGATAGTGTCACAGTGCACTGGGATATTTATTTGTGAATGGTTACTTGGTTGATGAAAAATAAAGAGTAGAACCTTATGCTAAGTAAAGAGCATAGTAATCACTCAACCACAAGTGTTGATTTGTCAAACCTAGTTTGGTAGCTGCTCAAATCGATTGAATATCTACTGCAAGGATATAATATACTGTTTCGGAAAAGGGAACAACATACGTAAGAATGTGGCATGGAAATGATAAAACCATACTTTCACAACGGTAAGCTCCGCCCTGTCAGGGCGCCGTATTCCGTGACAGGGGGTACGTAGTCTATCGAGTAGAGGCTATATAAAGAGATGAACAGTGAAGCAACATTGTTTTCTTAACATAGTTATGAGGGTTAAGAAATTTTGTGGGTAAAATTGGGTAATTCTGCAGAGTCATTTATAAATGATATTCGAATAAGTCGTGCTTCCAGTAAAAGAAGCTGTGTTTAATGAGTGATTCCAACAACGAGGCATAAGTGGATTTGGGAATATTGCAGTTTGGTTATCAATATGTTGAAATCCCAAGTTCCTTAAGAAATATATGATTTGTTACCTTGTTTAAAATTTAAAAATGTTTACAAATAAAACCGCATCCACATAAAATGTTAAAACCTATATGTCTCCATCTCTTGAAAATCCTGGCATATAATTAAATAGCGTTTCCCCATATAACTTGTTGAGTACGGTTGGTTATACTCAGTCTTACTTCATTTTCACAAAAACAGATATCAGAAGAAAAAAAAGACATTTTCAAGATTTCGTATTAGAGTTATGATCATATTCAAGCGTTCCTATGAGAGTTTTTTTCGGATCTTATGATTGTAAGTTAAGTTTTGGGCTTGTGACGTCTGTTAAATTACTAAAGTTAACCGTTAGGTCTATATTTTAATCAAATTAACTCTTTTAAATATTTATAAGCATGCATGATATTACTTTTGTCTGTAACGGAACTCCTAGGCTATTGTGGGACGTATGTACAGTCCTGTTCCCAGAAACAAGCGCATTACAGAACGAGAGGTTAATGACAAACTTTCTGCTTACCTGAAGAGCTCAGGTAGGTCTGCACAAATCGCTTCTGTTCATCGATATCTGTCGCAGTAGGAGCCGAACAGATAAACAAGGGTGAATAGAGAGTATAGGCTGATCAAGATAGCTACTAAAAGACAAAAAAAAAAAACACTGTGCAAATCAGTAGCTTTAACAACTATGCATTACCTGGATATTTAGTGTAGTCCAGTATGTGAGGCTTTTCTGAATGGTAGTCCGCAGCCATCTCGCAGAAATGATTTGCGATATCATAGGCAACTGGGTTAAAACTTGCATACTCGTAGTCCTGTAGAGGCGTGAGGAGAGACATTGAGACACTATATAATATCCAGCTTTTCTAGGCTACAAATGGGACAGTTAACATCAATACAAATCAAGGCTTCAAGTTCAGAAATAAACATGACAGGCCATAACATGGAGGTTAATAAGTAAAGAAAGCATCAATTCTTAATATAGAATGTTGTCTCAGAAACAAAATCTTCCTTCTTTTTGGCAGTAGCATGTCAACGTGGTGCTGGGAAACACAAAGATGCAGCAACGATAGTGAAAGAACATAATTAATGAATCAAACATACACCAGGAGCAAGAACTTACAATGATGGTCAGCAATTTGGTCTCTTCGTCAATCATGATATTGCCATACTGGAGATCATTGTGGCAAAACCCTATGCACTGATATTCCCCTGAAAATTCATTCTCCAATGCAGTGATATCCTCCTCCATGCCATCCAAGCAGAACTCTTTGGCTTCGTCAGAGGGGCACAGACTCTTGGCAGTTTTGAGCCAGTTCCTAGGGAAGATGAAGGTAGGCGCAATTAGTACTTCACTATGATGATATGTTTCGTTTTACAAACTGTGCTACACTAGGATAACTGTGTAAGTAAAGATTCAGTAGTACCTCAATCTATCCCACATGAGCACAGATTTTGGACCTGGCATGTCAAGGTTGTGGAATTCCCTTGACTTGCAGGCTATAATAGCTGAAATCTCTGGATCACGCAGGTCAGCAGCTGAAAGTGTCTGAAAGGAATATTTACATCAGTTTTTTTTCGTATATTTCTTCATTCTATTAACATATCTCCTGTAAAAGATAATATGGTGTCCTAATGCTGTATCCTGTATGTTTCTGTTTCATCCTTTTTTAAATCCAGAAAAGGAGAATATGATGTTTTCTTTGAAAAATGATAGAAACAAATGGAGAATAAAGATTGATATTCCCACCCTACAATTTATCCTTCTAAATTGAGAAAATTGGATGATGCTGGAGCTACTTTAGTCTGAAGCTAATTTCCCTCCATATTCAGTCAACTTTAGCAACTCAGTCATATGTCCTACTCAGTCCAAGTCAATCGATTTGTTCTCACTTTTTTTTTTCTAAAAAGACATTTCACTTGGACATTTTGACTTAGTCTTCTTGAGTAATTTCAGCCTGTCCTTTGCGAGGTAAATACACCAAAATGACTCCATGTTATTTGTACCCTCTACAAGACATACTACATGAAAATAAGGAGAGAAAATCGAAGCGTTGAGAACAAGGAATTATAAAACAAATTCATAGATAATACTGAAATATTACAACTACTAATAACTCCAAGAAGCAGAAATGTCAAATAATGACAACAGCCTGTTAACCTGACAAGTTGGAACCAAGTATTTATTTATATGCTTTCTGCCACAAGTATCGAAGAAGCTATCAAGAAAGCAATTAAAAATGTAGCATGCATGCATAGTTTAAACAGGAGAACAAGAACAATGGCTACTTCTATTAAATTGGAGAGTTCGTTGAGGACTGACTTGAATGAAAATTTCTGGTTAAGATTCTAAAGGCAAACTGTTGAAATTTATGATACTACAGTACACATCTACATCATCAAGGGAGGAAGATTTCAAAGAAAGACAACTGCAATTCATTAGCAATACGTTGTTATCTTACCACTACTACATGAATCCCACATGTAGACTGAAAACCATTATCTGTACTAAAGAATGCATGATGAGTCTGTTCATTCTGCTGCGGTTTATGATTTTTGCTCATAGAGTAAGCGTTTATATGAATGACCTAAGTGTTGATAGTCGCTTCGAAAAGTCTATCTCAATAAACTGTTTTGAAAAGACGAAGAAGAAGTCGTTCCGTTTGTTTGTTTGTTTAGAGAAACCATAAGATATAAATTAAAAAGAATGAAGGCCAATTCAAGAAAGGTTAGCCTGGAGGGGAATAAAAAAGAACGATCCTAGAAGCGGGCAAACGGATTGAACGAGACAAGAAAGAAAAGAAGAATAGCGAATAATCTGCACCCTTGCGTTGATGAACTCCTCGACGCGGCCGTTGGGGAAGCGGCCGAGGAGGCGCGGGCCGTGGCCGTGCCGCGACATGCACTCGAATGTGCGCACCTCGTAGTCCCTGTCGAAGAACAGCTCCACGCCCTCCCCGTACACCCTCACCAGCACCTTCCTCGACTCCCTCTCCCCCACCGCCTCGCCGCCTCCTCTCCCGGTGAGCCACCGCACCTGGTACACCTCGTTGGTCATGGCCCCCTTGAGCGGCACCACCTCCAGCGCCCGGCAGTCCTCCACGTCCGTCCACGCCGCCGCCAGCTCGTGCAGCAGCCGCCGCGCCTCCTTTGGTATGCTCACCTCCGGCTTCTGGCTCTCGATCACCACCATCCTCCAGAAGAATTCCTTGGGATTGGACGGAATCTTTCTTTTCCAGAAACGGGAGGAATCTGGGTGCTCGAGCGCGAGCCGTGCCGGCCTTGCGTGCCTCGCTTTGGTTTCTTGATTTCTTCGGGGAACCAGGAAGGGACGGGGTATAAATAGCGGTCGTACAAGATGGTTTATTTGCTTGGGGCTCTTTTGCAGATTCACCCTCCAAAGTTGGGGTTATTGGGTACGAGATTGCAATGTGGTCAACAAGTCAACCGTGGATATTGCAAAAAAAAAAAAAAAAAAAAAACTTCACCGCATCCTCTGCCTTTCGGGGGAAAGGCAGAGAGCTGCCATTTGGTCCCCCTCAACCACAAGATCAAGCTATGGATGGCTAGGATTGAAAAGGAGGATAAAATCTAATTTTCTCGCGAGAAATTGAGATACACCAAAATATCGTACGTGTTGATCCAGTGCCTCCAATCGGAATCCAACGGGCCACACTGCCGTGCCGTTCGTGCCTTTTGAACATGATCCCAAACAATACAATATTGTCATCCAACCATAATTTAAAAGATCATTGCTGTGAGATAGTTTTTTAGGGATTTTTAGCATGCCTTCCAAGCTAG